>BMAU01009755.1:0-19906 GCA_019973935.1 Trichonephila clavipes | reverse complement strand
GAAATTAGAATAAAAAACGGATTATCAACCTGTTGAAAAAGAAAAGAAAATTGATTTTGGTTATATAGTAACAAGGAATAAAAGTTTCAAGACAAATTTTTTTAGTTTTAAATAATAATTATTCCGAAAATATTGAATTATTATTAATTGACAAATAACATTCTTTTTATCTCGAAAAATTATGAAATGTAAAAAATAAACAATATTTAAATGAATATAATTTTTCATTCTATTATATAGAGCTCATAAATTCAGTAAATATTTTACACTTGGATTCCTTATTAAATATTAAATAATAGGCGCGGAATTCATAATTTAATTACATTACAATCTAAAAGAAAGCCCAGTGCCTGGGGAGTAGTTCATCGCGCTTCCACACCACAGGTCTGAGATTCAAACCCCGGGCTCGGCAAGGTAGACTCAGCCATTTATACCTTCAGTTTGTGACGGACTCACGCGTCTTTTCTTTAACATGTCGTTTGGGTTCTCTGAGGCCAGAACTAATGGCAACTCTTTTCCAACCAAAATCAAGAAGTGAAGCGTGAAAGAAAGATGCAAATTAGGAAGCTTTTAAATATCAGAACTTAGAGTAAGCGGGATGGCAATTTTAGGAATGTAAACATAATCCGTGGTTTAAGCGTGAAGAAGTTTTGGAAAACGTTACGTGACGACTAGTAGAAATTATACGTGATAGAAATCGATTGAATCAAGGTGCATACCATTGCACTCGAGTAATTACAAGGCTTGATCTAGGATTGTTGTGATCGTTACTCAAACTACAGAAAAGTAGGATTGACTATTTAATATTAGGATCTATAATAGTATTGGAATTGAGTTTAGGCAAGTCAGTTATTGATATTGGTTTGGGTTAGGTTAATTCGGTATTATATATATGTTGTGTGTTTTGCCATCGTAGAGATTCTCTCACATATATTATTATAGTCTAATTCATTAAAGGATTAAGTTAAATATCTGAATAGAGTTACATTAAGATAATGTCATATTAAGTCATATAAGTCATATAATGTCATGTAAGTCATATTAAGATAATGTATGCTTCTAGTTCTTCAGTAAATCCTACACCTCTAGCTCATGTTGATAATGAAAGAGATGTTCAACCGAGGGGGAGGAATATCACAAGTTTGTAGATAAATGAGCACGAAGCTTGCTTGGGAACTTAACACTGAGGGTTTCGCGTCAGATTGACTACCTGATCGGAACCTCTACTCATGCACATCAAGGCCCAAGGTCACGTGTACTGATATGGGCAGAGTAGACCTTGGCCCTCATAGGTTGCTGTGCCACTGAGTTATGTTAAAATCTAAAAGATATTTAATTTAAATTTTTAGATAGCTAAAAATAATATTAGAGAGTATATTTATTATTATGTAACTGTTTGTTCTGAAGAATATTTAAAATTAAATAATGAAAATAAATATAATATGAGAGTTAAAAAGCTTTTATTTACGTTAGACAAAAATGGAATAAATTTCGCAAAAAGTAGTTTCAACTATATTCATCTTACATTTATAATATTGTCTCTCTCTCTCTCTCAACTGGAATAATCATTTTTATATAAGCTAAGAATTAGATTCAAAACTTAAAAAAAATTATATGTAATTTAAATTTAATATTTTGCAATGAAATCTACAAAAGTCTCTTATTTTATAAAAGAAACCCGTATATCTTCATTGAAATGGTAATACCGACAAGGGCAGAATGCAATAATCGTTATTCTCTTGTGAGTTCATGTTTCGTGTATGCTTCATTCCTGAAGGCGTAAACGTGCTGCCATTTAACAGCTGCATTTAATGGACCATAAAACATATTCTGGAGAATAAAAAATTCAACAACATTACTTTACCGTTTATCTTAAGCAGTACTTCGTGCCTTAAGGGTCTGAAAAAACTTCACTTTTCATGATTTAAAGACGTGTTGTTGATATAAATGTCCTATAAGAGAAGCTATAAACAACTAATCATATTGCAGAACTATGATATAAAACATTTTATCTCCCGTATTTATAGTGCTCTTTTAAATTAATCTATGTACAATTTTGCATTTATATACTAGCCGTTACCCTCCTACTTTTCTAGGTATTTAATGGTGTTTAATAAATATATACACTATTTTTTTAAGTTATAATATCTGACTATATAAATCTGACCATTAGGCTTTCATATGTATTAAGACATTCTAATAGCCATCGCCTCTTAATTTAAAAGGGAGTTGAATCCCTAAATAACTTGTCTATATATTTTTCACGATCCCATAACTCCTCTTGGGAGTTGATTTCCTTTAAGATCGTTTTTGATGGATCTCAAGAAAGCATAAAAAAAGACATGCTTGCAAAACCTAAAGTTTGTTGGTCTAATAATTTAAAAAAGCGTATTTTTAAAATATACGCGTCCTCAATCAACGTACCACAACACACACACACACACACACACACACACACACACACACACACACACACACACACACACACACACACACACACACACACACACACACACACACACACACACACACACACACACATTTAGAGTTAATTTCAGTAAGACCCGTTATCAGCAAATCTTTACTCAACAAAGAAACATGCTTACCAAATTTTAAATCTGTACATAAAAAAAAAGTGGAAACTTATTTGAACATGCGCAGTGGACGCCGCGCGGCGGTGATTAAGTGTATTAAGCGAAACGAGAATTAAGAGTTTTCTGAGTATGTGTGGGAGATCAGACGAGCGAGAGCGCGGAATTACGGTGCCCATCGCAAGTGTTCCTACATACGCCCCGAACAAATAAAATAAAGATGTTTTGTCAACATCCTCTCGTCTGGTTTCCTGAGAGAAAACATATAGGGACCATTCCCTAACATGGTCAGTTCAGCCGAGCCGGAGAAGTGAGCTATTCAAGGTGACGTGAGTAGTGGTATTTTTTATGTGTTTTTATTGTTATAAATTGAGAACTAAATCAATTTTAGAAAAAATGTTTAAGAACTGCCTTAAGGAAGATCTTCGGATCGTAGCTCTTGAACTTGGTAAGACTGTTGCTGAAAAAGTATCTATTGTTGAGAGAGTTAACAGAAATTATTAAAGAAAATAAATATTTTAAAGAGAATGTTGAATTTGTTAAAGAATTAATTCAATATACGATCGAGGACCGTAAGAAAGCGGAGGAAGACCGTAAGCGAGTAGAGGAAGACAGTAAAAAAGAAGCGGAAAATAGGTTACGAGAAAAGGAGCTTGAACTTGCACGTTTAAATGTTAGAGTTAATTCAGATAACGAGAGAAAAGGCGAGGGTTGTAACTCGCTGGATGCGTTGGTGAAAAGTGTTCGTATCCTAACGGTGAAGATGCCTAATAGATCTGAAGGTTGGGCATTCTTTTTCGCTTCGTTAGAAAAAGAGAGCCTTTGTATTAAAAAATGTGTGCCCGAGAAATTCAAGTCAGAGATTTTATTAAATTGGTTGGGAGAAAAGCTTCAAGTGTGTTAACTTATGTTAAAGATGACGAGCTTAACAATTATGAACAACTAAAATCAATAATACTAAGAGAATATGAGCCAAATGCAAATAAATTCCTTGAACAATTTTAAAAAGCTACGCGTCATCGCAATGAAACATATATTCAATATACTTCTCGCTTAATTACAAATTGGCAGTATTACTTAAAATTAAGAAATGTCTCTGATTTTGGCAACTTAACTGATCTTTTTGTGTCCGACAAAATTTTCAGTTCACTTGAAAAAAAAGGTAGCGTCACACATTTCCGTTCGAGCAGGAAATGATTGGTTTCGCTCACTAGAGCTTTCCAAAGAGATAGACTAGTATAACACTTCTCAGGGAAAGAGCTTAAAACCTTTGCCGAATGTCCTTACTAGAAATAATCCAGTGAAAAACGCGTCAAGGGTATTTTTGAGTGAGATTAAAGATTCTAAATGTGTTTGTTGCGCTGAATCGCATCCATTATATTGCCACACGCACAATTTGCTACGCCATTTTAAATGGACTATGTGTCTTTGTTACCTAGATGACATAATAGTGTTCTCAGAAACTTTTGAAGACCATCTTATACGATTAAGACTTGTTCTAAAATGTCTTCAGGAAGCTGGTCTTAAATTAAATTCAAAGAAGTGTCTTTTTGCTGCCCAAGAAGTAAAGATTCTGGGCCATCTTGTATCTAGTAATGGCGTTCGTCCCGATCCCGACAAAATAAAAGCCGTAAGAAATTTTCCCACTCCAAAGAATATACATGACATACGAAGTTTTCTTGGCCTTTGTTCATACTTTAGAAGATTTATTAAAGGTTTCTGTTATCTCGCCGAACCTTTGCAGTCGTTGCTGAAAAGTGGCGTGGAGTTTCATTGGGGTCCTGAAGAGGTGGAAGCATTTAACAGTCTTAAGAAAGCACTTACTTCGGATCCAGTATTGGGGATGTACGACGAAAGAGCTTCTACAGAAATCCATACTGATGCAAGCGGGTACGGTATCGGAGCTGTCCTAGTACAAATTCAGAATAATGTCGAGAAAGTTATAGCATACGCTTCTAGAACTCTGACAAAAGCCGAAAAGAATTATTCCACCACAGAAAGGGAATGTCTTGCCATCGTATGGGCTACCAACAAATTTCGGCCGTACATATTCGGAAAACACTTTACTGTTGTATCATCATGTTGTCACTGACCATCATTCCTTGTGCTGGCTCATGAATTTAAAGGATCCTTCAGGAAGGCTTGCCAGATGGGCCCTCCGACTTCAAGAGCATGATTTTGACGTAAAATATAAAACCGGTAAGAAGCATAGTGACGCCGACGCTCTTTCGAGAAATCCAGTGGAAGAGGAAACGGAAACACCAGACAAATTTTTAGCAGTCACGACGAGTATGAACCTTGCGATGGAACAGAAAAAGGATCAAGACCTTGCGAAATTAAAACTTTTGAGCAACTCATCCAAAAACGAAGAATTCAGATTTATCGACGGTATCCTTTGCAGGAAGAATTTTGATCCAGATGGAAAGTTGTGGTTGCCAGTCATTCCTAAACATCTACGAGCAGACATACTACGGCACTTTCATGACGCCCCCACCGCAGGACACCTTGGTTTCGCGAAAACTTATGACAGGATTTTGCAAGAGATTTTACTGGCCGGGAATGTACCGAAATGTCGTTCGGTATGTCATGCATTGTCGGGAGTGCCAAAGGAGAAAATCCGTTCCTCAACGACCACCTGGACGTTTAGTTCCCATCCCTCCAGCTATAGCTCCTTTCCATCGCATTGAATTGATCTCCTTGGGAGATTTCAAAGTCTGCTCATGGAAACAAATGGATAATAGTCTGCACGGATTACTCAACACGATATGCAACAACAAAAAGCCTTGCCGACAGCCGAAGTCGACGAAATAGCGAAGTTCTTACTTGAAGAAATTGTCCTCAGGCATGGAGCTCCTCGAGTAATTATCACAGATCGTGGAGCCGTCTTTCGATCCAGACTTGTTTCCTCTCTCGTCGACTTGTGTAACATTGATCATCGTTTCACAACGGCGTATCATCCCCAAACAAATGGACTGACGGAGCGCTTCAATAAGACCTTGGCCGACATGTTGTCAATGTATGTGGATGTAGAGCAGAAAAATTGGGATGAAATTCTACCATTTGTAACCTTCGCTTATAATACCGCTAAACAAGAGACCACAGGTTTTACGCCGTTCTTTTTACTTCATGGTCGTGAAGCGGAAACGACACTAGATACAATGCTACCATTCTGTCCTAACGATTTTGATGACAATAACATCACCAAGATAGCAGCCAGAGCCGAAGAATCACGACAGCTAGCCCGAGTGCACACTCTGAGAGCTCAAGACAAAGATCGTCGACGTTACGATTCCAAACACCAAATGGTATCTTACGCTCCCGGAGATCTCGTATGGGTTTATACTCCAGTGAGAAAGTCGGTCTCTCCGAAAAACTCTTAAGAAGGTATTTCGGACCGTATCAGGTGCTACGCCGTTTATCAGCCGTGACTTACGAAGTACAAGATTTTGATCCTGCTTCACGAAAAAGAAAACTAAGAGAAGTTGTCCATGTACTGCGTATGAAACCGTACCATGATCCCGCCGAGCAAATCGAAACCGAGGATATTCCTCCCAAAGAATCATACAAAGGACCCATCACTCGTTCCAGAATAAAGACCCTTGAACAAAATGACAGCGGGGCGCTGTCTTCTTTTTCGAGGGGAGCAATGCCACACGCATAATTTGCTACAAGTCCCGATAGCCGAGTTGGCAGAGCGTTGGACTGAACTTCCTCAGGTCTCGGGTTCGAATCCCGGCCCCGGCAGATTTATCCAAAGACTGGAATTTTGTTTCCGTTTTTAATGTATTGTTTCTCTAGGTTCTAGATGAATCCAGATCATTCTTTAGAGTGCATACTGGTTATTTCTCGAATATTCGAAGTGTATAAAAAGCAGAGTTCATCGCCAGTTGGGCATGTTCTCAGTCCAGTGTTGTATCGAGCTCCCAGCGTTAGAATAAATCTAATTGTTTGTTTAATTGAACTGTGTACTTCTTTCGAACTCCGTGACAATATAAGTGTGCAATGTATTTAAAACTTCCCATAAATAAGAGAATTGATCGGATTAAAACTAATAACCTTTGCTTTAATTGCCTTTCTACATCTCATAGAGCAAAAGACTATAAATCGAGATTTGTTTGATCGGAGTGTCAAAAGAGACATCATAAAACGATACATTATACAGAGCGCGCGCAAAACCAGGAAGTAAGGAATTCCACTTTTGAACCTCTAAACACATCAGCGCCAGTCTTAGAGACGCGAGTATAAACTCAAAACAACTTACTAACCGCAACGAGTATAAACAGAAAAAAATGTGTTTTGCTAAGCTCAGCAATTTGTTATATAAAGTGTGAAAATGGTTTATTCCCAGTCAAAGCAATTTTAGACATCTACTTCTAACTTAGAGATCTACATCTAACTTGGTAACTAGAAACTTATGCGATTTAATTGGATTGAAAAAAGACGAAAATAATGTTTCGGTTTCTGGACTAAATAAAACAGTATAATTCCGATAGACTCGCAAGTTTCAGTATCTATTAGTAATAAAGAAGGGAGTTACATTAAAACATTAGACTTTTTTTTTGGTACCAACAATAACGGAAGATGTTGTTCCAACAACGAAATTCGATTTTAATCTGAATAATATTCCCAATCTTAAATTATCTGACAAAAATTTCAGTATTCCAGATCGCGTGCAAATGCTATTATGTGCTGAAGTATTTTATGAATTAATGTTACCCGGACAATTCAAGATGAAGGATTCAAATGTTATTTTTCAAAACACTGTTTTCGGATTTATCGTTTCCGGATCTACTTCTTCAGACGCAAAGGAAAAAGAACATTGTGGGTTTATTCAGACAGCGGATAATCTAGAGCATTCAATTAAGTAGTTTTGGGAAATCGAAAATGAAGAAATCGATTATGTTAAAACCAGTGAATTAGATATTTGTGAAGACCATTTTAAAAACACTCATTCGAGAGATGACCAGAGAAGATATACGGTGGCGATGCCATTAAAAAAAGATCCTTCATGTCTTGGTGAATAGAGACAAACCGCAATTCAGAGATTAAATTCTTTGTGGAAACGAATAAGTGGAGATAAAGAATATTTGTCCCTGTATGAGAAATTTTTACAGGAATATGAGGATTTGGCGCACATGAGGGAAATCAAGGCGGATGGGTCTGGAGTTACATTTTACATGCCACACCATGGTGTTAATCACCCCGAAAAGTCTACAACTAAACTGAGAGCTGTTTTTAATGCATCAAGCCCTTCAACGAGTGGGAAATCTCTAAATTCAATTCAATTTAATGGCGGATTGGTCCAAGAAGACTTCTTTTCCATTATGGTTCACTTCCGAAAGCACAAGTATGCCATTACTACGGATATAGAGAAAATGTTTCGCATGATAAACATAAACCCGGAGGAAAAGTGTTTGCAAAGAATTCTGTGGAAGAAGGGCATAGGAGAGCCGATAAAAACGTACGAGTTAACTACAGTCACCTACGGCACAGTGCACCTTATCTAGCCACGATAACTTTGAAGCGATGGATGAAGCTAATAATTTTCCTTTAGCAGCTCCTGTGGTGATGAGTGACTGCTGCATGGATGACATACTTTCGGGATCCGAGAGTATAGAAGAGGTAATCGAATTGCAGCATCAATTAATAGAAATGTTCAAGACCGCAGGATCTTCATAAGTGGTGTTGAAATTTACCCGAGATGACTTCAAATCTACAGGAGTATGCTTTCTTGAAGTCTGAGGAGACTAAAGCGCTAGGAATAATTTGGAATCCTAAGTTAGACTGTTTCCTTTTCAGATTAGAGCAACAAAGGTTAACTTCATTCACCAAAAGAATGGTTTTGTCTACTATTGCAAGAATCTTTGACCCTTTGGGTCTCCTCGGACCAATCATAACTTGGGCAAAGATATTTATGTAAAGATTGTGGTTGCTGGAATTGGGTTGGAGTGATGAACTTTCTTTTAAAGAACAAAAGGAGTGGCGTCAATTTATCGACTCTTTGGAAGCCTTGAATAACATCTCTATTGACAGATGTAATGTGATTCACAAAGCGGAGAGCATTGGGTTGAGCATAAAGTCAGTGAAATATCATCCCAAGCGAGCACTGGGAAGATCCCGACTCACATACGAGGCGTTTGAAACAGTGATTATCCAGGTGGAAGGAATTTTCAATTCCAGAACCCTTACCCCAATATCCAATGATTTTGATAACTTTGAGGGGTTAACGCCTATTATTGAACCCATAGTAATTAATATTAATGACAATAGATTAAGCCGTTGGCAGAAAACAACAAAGGTAATTCAGGTAGTTTGGAAAAAATGCAGTACCGATTATCTAAATACTCTCCAACAGAGAGGAAAGTGAATAATCGAGAAGGACAATGTAATGTGTGGTACAATGGTAATTGTAAAGGAGGATTTTACACCAGTTTGCAACTGGCTTTTAGGGCGCGTCGTTGAGGTCTATCATGGTTCTGATGGTAAAGTGAGAACAGTCAGAATTAAAACAAAGACAGAAGAATTTAAGAGGCACATAACTAAGATCTGTATTCTACCTATAGATATAAATAGTTAAGATCAATTTACATTTGAGAAATTATGTGTTTATCTTTAAATTGTGCTAGTGTAATTTTAACTTGTTTTTTTTACTGAAAATTTATAGTACCTCACATATATATATAATAATAATTTTGAAAACAATTATGTAATTTTTGTGAAACTTGTTGTGAATTGTGAAACTGTATTGTGCTATTGTTGAATATTAATATTGCAAGGCCGGGGGTATGTTCGAGCATGCGCAGTGGACGTCACGTGGCGGTGATTAAGTGTATTAAGCGAAACGAGAATTAAGAGTTTTCTGAATGTGTGTGGGAGATCAGACGAGCGAGAGCGCGGAATTACGGTGCCCATCGCAAGTGTTCCTACAAACGCCCCGAGCAACCGAGTGTAAAAATAAAGGTGTTTTGTCAACATCCTCGTCTGGTTTTCTGAGAAAAAACGTATAGGGACCACTCCCCAACAAACCTTTTATCCATACGCCCCTGCTGTCTTCAATCTGATTGAATTTCCGTTTAACCCAAACTTCGAAGATTTATATTAAAAAAATACATAACCTTGCTAAATTTCAAGTCTGTGGATAAAATAGTTCAAAAACGGGAATTTGTATCCATTATTTCTCACGACATTCCTTGGGGTAGGTTTCCGTAAATCCGTACTTAGCGGATCTCTACTCAAAAAAGGAATCATGCTTAGCAAATTTCATATCTGCACGTCTAATAGATTAAAAGATGTCGTGCTAAGTGGATGTGTGAGTAGCTTTCTTCCTTTATATATATGCAGACGTGACGAATCTTTACGGCACCATTCCACTAATACTCTTAGGCGTCTTTGGGGATTGTAAATTCGCGTATATTTCCATTCAGCACTAAAAGAAGAAAATGGGATATGCAAAGCAGATAAGGTATTTAAGGAGAGCTTTGTAAGTTAGCAGAGGATAAGGTGATTGAGCCAGCAACAGTAGTGACGAGGTTAGGAAGATTCAATTGGATTACGATATTGGAGTTTTGCTGTTATTATTCAGCGACGTAGCCTTTAAGGTTTAATCTATCTGGAGAGATAGGTAGTACAGCCAGGTGATGTATTCTAAATTAGTACCTCTTACCACAAGCGTTAATATAATAAAGTTAGTTAAATCTTAGTGAATGATAATAATTGAAGTTGCGTGTATTTCTCGGATCTCCTATTCTGGTATTCCCGTTCGATATTGAGCTTAGTAATTGATTAATTTCATATTTCGTAATTTAAATTAATAGTAAAGGTAAATCCTTTGACGTAAACATATAGTGGAATATTTGTAATTAGAAGGTTGATATTTGAACTGAGTGAATAAATATAATTTGTTATTATACAAATAGAGTCTGGCCATTCTTTGCCTCAAGATAATCTTATTGTCCAGGGTGGAACCCAGGGGAGGGGTTCTCATATGAATGCATATATGTAAAAGATAGTACAATAAAATAAATATAAAGATATTGTAAATTCAACCAAATAAAAATGGATAAATAATGGATTTTAAAAACTAGAAAAAGGAACCAAAAAATATATGCAAACATATAAAAAGCAATCCACCAAAATAAAAAAAAAAATATTATGATTTCATGAGCTGTCAATGATTTAGTACAGTGAAATAAGGTTAAGCATGCTGTACTGGATCCTAATTTTCCCCTTCAGCAGGAAATTTAGACATAATAGTGCAAGAAAAAGTGTAAAAAAAAAAACCTAGTTTGAAAAATAAAGTTAGCATGCGTGCGGGTTTGTAAACTTTCAGTACTCTAACAAAAGGTTTGACTAATCGGAATGACTACTGTAAAATTGCTCAGTATTACATATTGATAGAAACATTAATCCAGAATAAATATCATAACCTACCAAACTATTTTTTTACATCTATTATAATTAATATGAGACAACAGCAAGATCACATACGTACTATATGAAACAGCTACTTTAGCTGTTTCATATAGTATATGTGACAATACATATCTAAATTTAACTACGACGCCATCTATTTGAACAATTTGTAATTACAGTAGAACGTCGTTTATCCAAATCAATTGCGACTGGACACCGTTCGTATAACCGAAAACCGAATGCGATCCCTCCAGTATATGAAACCGGACACTGTGCGAATATTGAAAATCATTGCATGCGGGAAACATGCTTGAAGAAAAAGCAAAATGGGTGCAAAATGTCGCAATTTTACCTTTATTGAGGAAAATAATCACTTTTTTTTCGCTGTCTATTGTACTCCTGCGTGTTTTGCTGCAAGATCTCTGATTCTCTTGAGCAGCAGTAGCTGAGTGGGACAGCACTCTGTTGTTCGTACCACTCCATAGCTGCCTCTAACGCAGAAAACGCGTTAGCCTTTGATGGACCCTTGATACTTTCGTTGTTGCTGTTGTCCTCATCGTCATCCGTTTCATTGTTCACAGTGTCAGATTCTTCTTGCACGGAAGTCACAATCTCGTCATTCTTTAACATTTGAAAGTCACAGTTTTCTGCATCACATGCCTCCAGGTGTTTCTGCATCTCTTCTCTTTATTGCATTCTTGAAATCCTGCGATTGATTGGACAAAGTCGGTAAGCTCCTCCCTGTGGTAATCATTTTGAAGTCTTTTTCGCCTTCTAAATCTGGCCACAGCCTACTCCATGCGTTTTCATATACAGTACATATTGTTGACAAACTGGTCCGGTTATTTGACGCTCTGGATAGTAAAAGTTCGGATAAATGACGTTCTATTTAAATAATAAATACTTTATTGTTTAGAAAAACTGAAGGGAAATTGACGAAAATTATAACAAACTACTTGTTTCTACTTTTATAAATATATGTGAATAAAAAGCAGTTAACATATTCACATTGTAAGCATATGTATTTATTTATGTGTACTAAATGAAATATTTTTTTCTGTCCTACTTTATATTCGTTATTTATTTATATCTTAAGTTGTTATAGTGTTGATGAAATCAGTTTATTTTCCAGATACAAAATATTAGCCTTATTTTCAACCAATTTGATCTGCATGTTTCTTAATTTATGCTTACCGAATATTTTATTACTATTTTGTATAAAATATATATCGTATGTTGTTAAAAAATGCTTCGTCTGCTCAAGAGGCAATATCGCCAAAATAATTGCATATTCTAACAATAAAATATCATTTTCCTTTAAATCAATTGCTTTTCTTAATTAATTATCTTCTTACCAAGGTGTTTCGTAATATAATCTTCGAAGAGTTCGCTAAATTTCGAATTCGTTCAATATGTAGACTAAAAACCACGACAATAAATTTAGTAAAATTAAGTTTTATTACGAAAGAAAGGAACTCGTTAAAAAACAGTTATTGTTTATGAGACACTTAACAACTTGGTAGAAAAATAAATATTGTAGCCTGAAATTAGTAACACTTCTATATATTTTTAGATTTATTTATTCATTTATTTTCAGAGAAGACACAAAGTATAGTTTTTATTTATGTTCCTCAAATTAGATTAGGTTGAAAGGAAACTGGGTTTCATGCTTTATTTTATCTTTTTATTGATTCAGATGTATTATTTCATTACTCAAAGGAAAAATATATGCATCGTTTTTTACTCGTTAAAGGAGAAAATGTTTGCCAAAAGTTTCTGGTAAATATTTATTTTTTACTTGTTATCTAAGATGCTTATGCCAAAGTTCAGAATCGCAGTAACATTCCAACCTTTCTTTTTATAAGTTAGCCTTAGTTCCGCTATTTTTTATTAAATAGGGAGAGAGTACAAAAGTTTATATTTGGGACTCTAGCGACCATACCATTTTAGAAACTCAATGAACATGCCTCTTTACGACAGTTTTTTGTGCTGTTAATTTCGTTTCAATAACATTGTAGCGTTTTAGTATGAAGATTCCATATTAATTATAAAACAAATATTGCCACTTGAAATTTTGTAGCTTTAATCATAATGGAAGAAAGACGAACTGTTGTTTTTCGAATCATTATTTGAGCAACTTGTATATATTTCACAACAAAATGTGAATAGATTCTTATTTCTCTTATTTATTCTTATTCTCTTCTATTTAAGAAAAAGAATTTTCTTAAATAGAAAAGAATTTTTAAAAGATTTTTTTCCATAATAAATGTTTCTCATGAAACTAGTTAATCTTTAGAGTTACTTAAAGTTCTGTTTAAAAGTTTCCGAGTTTATTGTTTCATGATTCAATATTTGTCGAAACAGTTTTTTCTGCTCAGCGTTTTTTCTACATGTTTGTATCAATCAATAGACATAATATTTTAAATAAAAAAGTAACGAAAAAACCTACAAAAATTTTAAAGAAATTATGAATTATTCAATTTAGTTACATGAAAGGTAAGATTATTTCTTAAATACTAAAATTTTTAAATGCTTCAGTCCTGCATATCTGTATTTTTTTCTTATAAATATCGCATTAATTTTTATCTATTAAAAGTAGCAAATACATCTACAAATATCTTGCAGCCAATTAAAGTCTATTTGAAAAATTCAAGAATATTTTTTTTCAAAGCTTTGGATAGTGGGACAGTTTTAGTATTTTAAAAGAAATTTCCAAAACCCCGCATCAAGGCATTCGGAAAATTAAAAATCAAAACAGAATGTAGCAAAAAAAGAATGCATAAAAGAGCCTTAATTAGTTAGAAGAAAAATAACTTATCAGGATGTAATCCAATATAAAGGAAATTTGTTTTGCTTGTTTGTATTTACACCAATAATAAGCTTAAGTTGACATTTTTGCACATCACTTTGAAAGTTTTCGTGTCTTAATCTTTAGAACCCGGCTTTAATTGAGGCAAAATATCCCTTCCATTTAGAGCATTCGGCTCTGAACAGGAAATGTCTTTCCCCCACTGGAAAGTCCTACTTTACCATTTTCTTTCCATGTAGTATTGTTAAAGTTTCCCTTTACTAAGATAACAGGGAAGGGCTGCCGATTTTTAGTCAGTTAACTTTCATACACCCAAAGATGCTTTTAAACCCCGATTTTCGGACAGCTCCCATTCCGAGCGCCGATTTCGACCACGCGGGTCACCCCGGTCGTTCACTTTTTCACCCTTCACCCAAGACTTTCACATGTAACGTAGTGACTATGTAGCGTTTTTAGTCATACAGCAAGACATTAAAAGAATTTAATTTATTCACATTCTACGTCAGTAAAATTTTCAATTCCAGCACTATGAGGTAAATTGTAGAATAACTAGTCTCTTGATTGCATTCGAAAGTCTAATTGCAGTATCAGGTGATGACTGATTTTTAGATACATCATTTTCAGTAGTATTCTATCTCTACGAATTATTTTTCTCACAGCTGCTGAAACTTTTTCGGCCATGACATTTTCTCAACAGGACAAATTAATGTGATACAGCTTTTAAGTTATATAAATTATTTTTAAAGCAAAATTTGGCATTGAAGTCAATTTTAATTAATTAATTATGATAATTGAAAAAACTCAAAACATAATCAAGCAGAAATAATTTTAGTAATGAAAATTGGAATTAATAAACATTTCGCACTAAAAGAGTTATTGTGCTCAAAAAATATTTTATAATTAATTCATTTTAGGAGTGGTAAAATTCCGGAAATGTGAAACCGGAATAAAAGCCATATATCAGAAAACATGCTGATATGTTAAAAAAACTAATCTATTAACAGATCTGAAATTTGGTGGCAAGATTCTCAATGATATGAGCCACAAGAAAATTCAAAAAAGAAAATTCGGCAATTATGATTGTAAGATTCGCCCTGCAGTTTAAGAACTTTCTTTCTCCACGAAACCTAGCAGAGCTAGAGGACTGGTACAAAAAAGGAAAATTTCCATAAATCCTGAAAAAAACCGAAGCAGTCTTCTTCTCTGCTGGGCACAGTACTCGCAAGCCACCGCCCATACATCGTACAGAATCACCCGGTTCCCTGGTCAAAATCCGTAAATTATCTAGGTGTCACTTTGGACGAACACCTTTCCTTTAAAGATCGCATCATTAAAATTAATAATAAATTCGAGAGCTTTAGCTTGTCTTTATTACCCTTAATTCACTCGGAATTCTCCATTGACAATTAAAAATAGGTTGCTTATCTATACTTCCATACTCAGACCAGTACTCCTTTATGCTTCTCCCGTCTGGGGGCATGCTACTAAATCAAATATTGACCGATTAGAATTATCTCAAAATAATATAATGATTAGAAAACTAACAAACTCCCCATGGTTTGTGAGAAACGAGGATCTTCGATTCGCGTTGAGTCTCAAAATCGTGCTGCGGGAGACTATTAAGAAAATAGCCACTAAATTCTTTACTAACATTGAAAATATTGACAATAGAACTTTAAGGAAAATTGAAATTTATACTCAGATCCAAGCTTTAATAGGCCCCAAAATATCTTGCTCTAACATTTGTCCTAACAGGGAGACTTGTCTCCCACCCTTGATTTCTGACTAATTTTTCTAACGATCCCACCCCTTCACAGTAGCTGCCTCCCGATTGGTCGAGCGTAAGTTACACTAAGATCTAAATTTCGACCGCTCTTGCGGGACGATTCTCCCCCCGACACTACCGCAAACAAAAACTACCTACCCCTCCCATTATGTGCTTAAAACCTCTCGGGAATTCGCGAGCACATGAGAGTAATCACAAAGCTTTTCCCCAAAATCCGCAGTAAACTATCAGGCGAACTTATTAAACTCTACACGGATAACTCAATAGACTATTATAAACTTTTAAAACTCCTAGACCAAGAAAAATACCAATATCATGTAATTACACCCAAAGCTGAAAGACCTATCAAGGTCGTTGTGAAAGGACTCCCAAAAGAAACAGCAATAATTGATATCAAATCCGATTTAATAGAACAAGGATTCCCCGAAGCAAAAGTAGCTCAATTAACAGGAAGAATTACAAAACAACCATTACCCGTCTTTATGATAAACATTACCCGTAACATTAATAATGCCAAAATTTTCAACTCAAAACATTAAGCTACCTCTCCATTAGAATAGAAGGCTACGAGGGAACAGGTGTGACACAATGTTACACCTGCAATCGTTTTCAACCATACTTCCGAGAATTGCCATATGACCCCGCGCTGCTTAAAATGTGGTGAAGCGCACCAAACCAGGACTGTCCCATTGATCGTGTTGAAACCGCTTACTGCATTAACTGCCAGACTTACGGCCATATGGCCAATTACTCCAAATGTCCCCTATTTCCCAAGCCTCGCAAAGGCAAACAAATTAAAAATAACTACACAACAGTTGTTGACAGCATCGTAAGACCCAACACCTCTTACGCGCAAGTAACTAACCCATTAAAACCTAATCAACCAAAAATCTCCCAACAGATGGCACCACGAGTAAATGAAGCTCCTGCTATTTCCCGGCAAATTCAATCAATCGAAATTTTAATAACCACCCTAACTCCTCAAATATTAACATAGCTGAAAATACCCCACAGTTTGCCATCGTGCAAACCCTACAACAAACTATGAACACCTAGCTATACTCACCCAGCAAATTGCTTCTTTAAATTTTAACGCTATCTCCCCCACCCCAAAAAAAGTTAACAAAGAAATAAGAAAAAAAGAATTAAGCGCCCTAATAGAGGCTATCCTCGACAGAGATGACGATGATTAGTCGCAAATCGATTGGATTGAAACTTTGCTCATGGAACGCGAACGGCATTCTTAATAAAATTTCTGAGTTCAAAATTTTCGTAGAAAGCACTCTCCCGATCTTGCTCTAATTCAAAAACACATCTGAGACCTCATCACAACATCAATATTCCAAATTATAACTGTTATCCGCGTAACGATCGAATTGGTGATGGAATTGCACGCGGCGGTACTTTGATTTTAGTTAAGAAAAATATTTCGCATCTGGCATCCCCACCCCCACCCTTAATCACATTGAAGCCACAGTGGTAGTTATCACCCCGCAAAATTAAATCAGTTTCTATCATTTCTATTTATGTACCCCCATCCTCTGACGCTAGACTTTTTTACTCTAGATCTCGAAAATCTCCTTCAGACCAACAGTAGTGTGTGATTTTTGGCGACTTTAACGCCACACACAATATGTGGAACTACCCCCAATAATTCCATTCGTGGTTCTCAGCTTAAGACGTTTGCAGAAATTCTCGATCTCACCATAGCTTTTCCTGACTCCCCACTAGGTTTGGTTATAATTCTGCAAATATCATTGATTTCGCGTTAATCAACAATTTTAACTTCCCATTCAACATTAATTCAATAGCCGAACTTTTCCTCGATCATAACCCTGTTATTCTAAATTTCTCTCTTCTCCCCCAATCCATCATGACAACTCACTAGAGCAGTTACCACCTGTTGGTCCGCCTTCAAAAATAACTTAAAAAACAACGTTAAAATTCTTGACTATCAAGGCATTAAGAATCCCACTGTGCTCGAAGATAAAATTGAATTTTCACCGCCGCAGTTCGCTCCGCCCACCAATTTGCCTCTAAACCAATCGCAAACAAGACACATACACTCCAAACTACATTCATAATCTCATTCGAGACAAAAACAGAAAAGAAATACAATAATACACTAAATCCGATAGACAAACAAAAATTACTATAGATTACAAGAGAAACTTAAAAAAAGAACTTAAAAAGATTTCACAAGAAAACTGGAACAATAAACTAGAATCACTCAATACACGACAATAGCCTGTGGCAGTGTCAAGATTCTTCCGTAAAAAACGATCTAATATTCCTTCCCCTTACTAGTTCTTCCGGCGTTGCTAACAGCGATGATCAGAAAGCTAATATTCTCGCTTCTACTCTCCAAAATAACTTCTCGGAAAATAAGAGACCTGGTGATGGCCGTCATCCTATTGATCCAGGAAATTACTAACACCCTAAATAACTTCTTTGATAATCATCCTTTAATTCCTATCTCGCCTACTGAACCTGATGAAATACTAGAATTACATTAAATCTCTTAAAAATAGCAGCCCCAGGTTCTGATCTTATTACTAATAAAATGGTCAAAAACTTTTCAATTAAAATTATTATGATTCTTACCTATCTAATTAACAAAATTCTATTCCTTAGGCATTTTTCCAAACAACTGGAAAAAATGCAATTGTTTTTCCCATCAAAAAACCTAACAAAAATGCATTTTCCAGACAGCTATCGCCCAATTTCCCTTCTAAGTATTTTTAAGCAAAATTACGGAATATGTTATTTTAAATAGACTCAAATCCTTTACTAATGATAATAACTTTATTAATCCCAATCAATACGGCTTCGCCAGGAACCTTTCCATTATCATCCACTTTCTCCGGACTTACTGAAAAAATCACTGCTGGATTTCAGAGGCAGATCCACTGGAGCTGTCTTTCTCGACATCAAAAGGCTTTGACAGGGTCTGGGTAAGTGAACTCATTTATAAATTAATTACTAATAATTTCCCTCCTGCTCTAATTCATCTGATAAATTCCTATCTCGTTAACAGGACCTTCCAAGTCCGCGTTAATGACCCTTTCTAGTTCTCATAGTATTAATATGGAGTCCCTCAAGGGAGCTTACTTGGGCCTTATATTCAATATTTATATTAATGACATTTCCTACTCACCCTCAAACCTCCACTAACATCTATGCTGATGACACTGTCACCCTTGCAACTTATAAAAATCATAACACAATCACAATTGCACTCAATAACCACCTTAAACTTCTAGAAACCTTTTTTCGACACCTGGAAAATCAAAATTAATATTGACAAAAAACAATAGCGGTTCTCTTTACAAACAGGGAAAACACAACCAACACCTCCTACCTATACTCCACACACAACTTCAAATGGTCTCAGAGCACAAAATACTTAGGTTGACTCACAGATAAAAACTCACTTGGAAACAACATATAATGCAAACGCGAGATAAATTCAGGCTCAAAGGCTATCTTCCCTTAATTGGCCGGAATTCTGAATTAAATCTATACAATAAGTTGCTTCTCTACACTGCCGTTCTTTACGTCCAATTTTGACTTATGGATCACCTGTGTGGGGCTATGCCCGCTAATTCTAATATTAAATACTCAAGTTGCTCAGAACTCATTAATAAGAAATATAGTTAAAGCTAATAGATATGCCAGAAATAGTAAAATCTACGAGGATATTAAAATAAGTCCTTTCAAAGCCTACATTCAAAAATTGGCAATCTCTTTTTTAATAGTTTACCTAATTCAATAATGCAAATGTTAAAATGCTTAATAATTACATCCCAATGCCTGATCTTAAAAGACCTAGGAGAATACTCCTAGATTCGTATAATCCCCCTAACAATTATTTTAGTCACTCACCGGATGGAGAGTGACGACTTTTTCATTGCTAAATTTTCTCTTTATTTTATTTTCCAAATGCATTTTATTTATTTATTTTTAATTTCTTTTAACTTCTTAACTTTTAACTTAATTGCAATCCACACAGGGGCAGATTTCTAGACCTCCCCTTTGATTGTACCAACGCATCAGTGCAACCAATAGAGAGCCTACTTTCACCAGTGCCACCAAACCAATCACAACGGTGCCATTCAGACTATTCAAGGACTTTACCACCGAAACCGTATGCAAGAAAATCTCAGATTCTGTAGCCACGCCGCTCCTTACCCGTTCGACCAACCAATCAGGACACTCCCACTCCCAGGCAGGCCCACCCACATAAGGCCACATACACTATCTAGATATGGGATGGAGGAACGCTTCGCGTTCCGTTTTCCCAGTGAC
>BMAU01009753.1:0-57761 GCA_019973935.1 Trichonephila clavipes | reverse complement strand
AGTTGTGCATATTACCAATATGTATCAAAATTCCTTTTGAAGATTGATCACAGTATTCAAATTGTGCAGGCAGATGGAGCTGTGATGCTGTTTCTTAGTTTTAAGAAAATTTCTTCCAACTAAAATTCATCAGGTAGGAGTGTACGGTACAAGTGTTATGACACACAAACAATTGTGGTTTCTGCATGGAGTTTGACAAAGGCAGAGCAGATGAAAAGTGTTTGACCCTCAACATACAATCCTGATCTTGCACCAAGTGATTTCCATCTTTTCAGAGCTTTAAAGAAGCACTTAGGAGGTCAGAATCGATGCAGAGTATCAGCAGGTTTGCAATGATTTCAACGGAAAAAATACCTTGATAAGTATGCCGACCATGTATAGTAGCATGTACCTGTGCCTTCCTACATTGTATATTTTTTCTCCCAGAATATAAATTTACTCAGGAAGGGCTTGATGCCTTATTTTTTAAACCCAATGAAAAAATTAAGACAAAAAATTTTCCATTAAAGAAATAACTAGAATTATTCCAAAAATGTGAATATAATGATAATTTTTCCATGTAACAAATACAATTGCTATCAAAAAATATATATATTCCAATACAATCACCTCAAAAGACAGGATTAAATAAAAATCTATAGTTCTAGTAAATTAGTAGTATAACCAAAACCCTACTTCCTGTTCCACAGTAAATGAAATTTGAATATATTAAGGAAACATTATAAACAGCAGATACACTTTACCTTTATTATTTCATATTCAAAACAACAATTTTTTTAAATAAATTGTTCATTATTATCTTAAATGCAATAAAACATATCTGAACTAAAATATCAAAATCTTTTTTTTTCTTTTGCTGCAGGACTTTTATTTCAATTTAGTTGGAATTTTACTCTCCATAATATTCTAGAAAATCATGAGAATGTTAGAATGGCAGACTCCAAAATTAAATTAAAGGAAATAAAACTGAATTGCACAATTCTATGCCAATGAACAACTAAAAATTCTGCTACAGACACTCCAATGCACAACATTGCACCAAGCATAAAGTTTACAGATGAAAGACACTCATTTAAGAAACTTTTACCATGAAATGTTATAAGTTCAAGCAAGACTTTAAAAACTAATTTTCACACTCTAAATAAAAAAATAAGAATCCTGATTTTTACACAATTAATTACATTTATTTTTTTGAGAAGGGGCATTATAAAGCAATTTCCAAATACCATCTTTAAAATGTTTTATAAGTTCTGATGATAACTTTCAAATGTTCAAACATTTCCAAGGATTAACTTTTATTTTTAGATCAAATTAAGCAGCAAGTAAATTGAGAAGAATAAAAAAACTTTTAATTTTATGTCAAATCATAAGAGTTAAACCAAAAATTACATATGAATTTTGAGACAAAAAAATGTAAGACATCAGAGGCATACAAAAATTATTTTATTGCTTTTTAATTAAATATACATAATAATGAATCACAACTTGTTGAAGGCAGCAATATCAACACTTTGAACCTGAAATAAGTAAAAATTCATCAACACAAATTTAACATAAATAAAAAATTGATCATGTGATTTGAACCTTGGCCACCCGCGTAGTAAGCAGATACGCTATCATCCCTACCACTGTGTCTGACGGTAACGAAAATTGTATAAAAATAAAAGCTAAGTATGAATTTTGAAGGCTATTTTCTTCAAATTGACTGGCCATTCAGCACTAATACATTGAAGGTTGAACATCCTAATCGAGTACTGCTAGTACACTCAGTCTCGTCCCCAAATGAATTTCTCAGTTGTGCCCTCCTCTTGTTAGTGTAATAGTAGTACTCCTTTTAGAGTGTTCAGCCCTCAATGTAATAGTGCCAAATGGGCAATCAATTCAGAGAAAATAGCCTTCGAAACTCAAGCTTAGCTTTTACACAATTAAGTTCTAATTAGCTCCAGCGATGCAGTGGCATAGATGATAGCATATCTGCATTCCCAGGGTTTGAGATGCATTATTAATTTAATGTTTATTTCTCAATTTATTTAAAAAGGCTTATTAAATATTTTAAATTATAAAATAATTTAATATAAGATATATATTATTTTATTATACGAATCATAATAATATATACATATTTGAATAATAAAATATAACAATTAAAAAGCTATCTATATATTTATAGAACAATTTGTAACTATTTTACTTTATTATTACACAAAGTCTCAACCCAAATGAACTCCTTGTCAGACAATGTCTGATAAGACATCTCTATTGATAAGCTATTGCTTACAGTATTACTCCTATGTTTTGTGATTATTACTTTTCATATGTGAAATTCAGACTGATCTTTTGTTTGGAAGGCATCTAGATTTCCTACTTAAAGAAGAATACTTCTCTCTTTTCTATTGATAAAACACAAAAATAAATCCTTTTTTTAAAGCCTTCATTAATTTTTTGTAATGTGCTATTGACTTGCATATTATAAAAACAGAACACTTGACTATTTTGTCAAATTAAGTAGTTAATATGTAATATTATTTAAGAGAAATTTTTGTTTGCTCATTGCTAAGCCGTTTTTCATAAGCATAACTGATACATAACGAAATGCTTTGAAAGAAGGTTTTTACACTAAAAGATTTAATAAAACATGTTACAAAAGCAAGGTTTATTTCCTATTATGGCAAACTGATATCACATAGAAAATTACTATCAATGTAGGAACTTACATTATCTCACACAATTTATATGAATACTTATATTTCACTTAACCCCAGGTTTAGCAACCTTGGATCCTAACCATCATGTTTTTTAACAGAATCTGAATGTTTAAAAAATTGAAATACCATAATAAGGCCAATTATATATTTTGTACTTACCAAATCTTCTATTTCCTCAATAGATTCTTGCAATCCATCCACACTAACTTTATCATCTTCGACTATAGCAATTATTTGTAACTTTCGAATTCCATAAGCCAAAGGGACAAGTTTTGCTAAATGAAAAAATATAAATTATCATCCATGAATATCTGATTACAAAGCTTTTGATGATACCAGAATAAGACCTTAGTTAATGGGAATTATAACATTAAGAGAATGTAACCATGAACTTCCCTATAGTTTAATAGTTTTTGTACATCTAATACAACTTTTCTACACTATACAATGTAAATTCTGCAAATTCTTGGCATTAGATATTTATACTGATATCTCGTGAAATTTGCATGTTGAAAACACTTTATAACTGATAATTCATATCACATTTAACTTAATGCTAAAATAAATTCAAAAAGAAAATTTAAGTTAATATACAACTAAACCAAAAGAGCAATCATTAAAAAAAAGGATAAAACAACTTTTTTAATATTTCACTTAATTCTAAGTTGAGTTGGGAATTATAATAATGTTACACTATAAAGCTACACGAGGGCTATTGGTAATGGACTTCATAATTTTGAACAATGATCAAGTGACGAGGACGATACCCGTGCTGACACCCTCTTTCCTAACTTCTACACCACATCAATCGGAAGTTGAGCTTTGAAATATATTTAACATTCAGTGGACAAAAACCAGCTACATGAGTCCGTAACCTTGATCACAAGAATACCACGGACCCCACTTACTTTCAAGATCTTGAGTATCTTGCAAAGAAACTTCATTAAATATCACATTCCGATTCTTAGATATTGAAATCAATTATAGATTAACTACATTTTGGTACAACTAATACAGAGAAATTATAATATTAAATTTTAATGGAACAAATAAATTAGCAGATCTTTACTGGCAAATCCGACTACAACTGAATTTCACAGATAATATCAATAGAAATAGAGGAAAATAATTTACTTACATGCACCCCATGTTAACCCATCCATTGCAATCTTCCTTACAGTTATTTCTATTTCTTTCATATCAGTTTCATCACTCCATGGTTTAATATCTAATACAACACTAGATTTTGCAACCAAAGCAGGCTCTAGTGGGAATATAAATGGAAAATTTAATGTAGTTGTCACATTTAACTCTTTTCACACACATGTCACATATACTCTTTTCAGCATTTTTAACCAAGACTGTACTCTAGGTTTGATATCCGATATCTCAACAGCAATGCACAAGCAAATGCTTCTCAAACTATTTAATTCTACAATTAATGGATAACACTGCATTTTCAATTTACATATAACTTTCCTTTTCAATCCCAAATGGCACCACAATACATCTAAAACATACATTTAAAAAGTTCTATAATGAGTTATTTGAATTCATGAATTTACAAGAAATTTTGTTTACAAATTTTTTCAATAACAAAAAGTGTCTCAAAGAAACCTGTTATTTTGTTACATCTACATTCTATTTTGTTTTTCTATCCAGAAGAAATAAGACCAGTCTATGTAATGTCAATAAGGAGAGTTGAATTATTTGGAAATGACTTATGCCCATTGTGCCCTTTTTTAAGTTTGGGAGGATTCAAGCAAGGATTTTTAATCATCTTTGCTAAGAACTGATGAAATTTTTCGCTCTTGCTTTTCGGTTTTGCAACGGTTTTTTTTCTTTTGTATAATATAAATATATATTTATAGTTAAAAGCATACTTTTTACTTCTTATTCATTCTGCAAATGTTGCAGAGGTTTAAATATTTCCAAAGCACTGAAAATCCTTCAAGTTGGAAAAAACTTCAATTGAAAAACAAAAAGCTAAAAAACTATTTTAAAAGTGAAATAAAATTAAACTATTGATTGAAATTCAATCATGCCTCCTTTTACGGACAACAATTTTGAACCATGGTCAAGTGAAAGCTGGAACCCCCTCTCTAAAAACTATTTTAAAAAGTTTCAGAAATTTAACGTGCATCGCTGCCCTAATCTTTAACTGGGCTCGAAACAAAGCAAGGTCTGATACCTATACCACTCGCTACAAATAAAGCAGGATATTTCCGATTAATTACATTAATGTAATTTTTATTGCTTTTGAAATGTGCGCATGTAAAATTTTTTAATTAAGGCATTTTATATTATTAATTCTATAATTTCAGTTTTTATCCATCACAAGTTTTCCATAAAATTATAATATTTCAGTATTATGTACAGCAAAACACACACTTTAAAATTTCTGCTATAGCAGAAACAAATTTTTAAACATTTTCCTTGAGTTTTCATATACAATTAATACTCTAAAAAGATATCATTTATAAAATATATTGATTGAAATAATAGGAAAATGCTATTATTCTTAAGAAAAATATGTAGCTAACGTTTTAAAGAGGTATTTTAGTTTATATTTAAAATCCTATAATAATTATTTCTTTATAATTAATTATAAACTTTAATGTGGTTTTTACATAGTTCATATTTTTACACATTACTTCCATTCCCCCTCCTCGTGTTTTATATTCTAATGTGCATGTAAACTTCACTATTCTTTTTTAATTAAAATGTAGGAGATTTTGGCCTTTTTATTGAATATCATAATATCAAAATTTTGTCCCCCCCCAAAAAAACTAAATAAGTTATTGTAAAATCGATCCATAAAGTTGCAGAAAACATTTTTAGGAATATTACAAAAAAAATTTCAGTTCAAAAACTCAATAAATATAAAAGGCATATCATTTTTATACTTCCCCCGTTTTTCTAAAATATTTTAAATTTTTAAAACTGTGGAAATATGTACAAAATTTCACCTCATTTTTTCTTGAACAGAAACATTTGAAATGCTAAAATATAATTTTTAAATACATAAATTTAAAAAAAAGTTGTCAAGTCCCCCTACCTACCAATGACTTATTTGAATCTTTATTTTCATTTTAACACCAAATAAACCATTTTTTTAATTAAATAGTGTTGATTCAAAAAAAAGACTTCCGAAAATTAGATTCTTACAACTTCAACATAATTTCTATACATTTAATTTTCCTTATTATGATTATTTTTAATTAATCCATGTTATCTTTTAAATCTCAGTAAAATTGATACTTTGTTGAATTTGCCTTTGCTCAATTTTGTTTTCAAGTCAAAAGGCAAAAAGTATGAAAGCAAATATTCATTCTTAA
Organism: Trichonephila clavipes; assembly: GCA_019973935.1. Lineage (NCBI taxonomy): Eukaryota > Metazoa > Arthropoda > Arachnida > Araneae > Nephilidae > Trichonephila > Trichonephila clavipes. The sequence continues at coordinate 51,718 of BMAU01009753.1, read as the reverse complement.
GATTTTCAATTATGAATATTAGATTTCTGAAATTGTGACTGTTAAATGATTATACATACATTTCCTATAGTAAATTAAAATTATAAGAAGTTCATAAGTACAATTAGGATTTTAATATGAGAACATTCTGACAATTTTCAAACCGTATGTTCTTTATTACAGAAATTTAGAAATCGGAATAGATCTCAGGCGTTACAAAAAAACACACAGAAGTAGGAAAAAAATCAAAAGAAAACTTTCAGCACCAGTTTTAAATTGCAAAAATTTGGGAAGTTAATATCCTACCAAAGATAAAACTAAATTATTTGTATAGAATAAATTTACTACAAAAAAAAAAACAACCCCTGATGTTTAAAAGATGAAAATATCCATTATCCAGAAATATTTACTCAAAATTTAGCTAGATTAATATAAATGGATATTGGGGTATCAGTAGAACAATTCAGTTTTGATGCAATAAAACTATGAGGCAGAACCTTGAATTATTATAAAGTCTATGAAATATGCTCTACAAGTATTTATTCCTCATATATAATATATATCCTCCTACATATCTTAATACATAGCATAAAACTGAAAAGGATACCTATTGTCTTATATATTTCATTTTCAGTTAACTCTTATAAGCACATACACTTCAGCAAAATTTTACAAATATCACAAATATTTTTGAAATGGTAGATCTGGTTAACAAAAGATTTCAAACTACCAACTTACTTTTTGCTTTTTTATTTTCATATGCCTTTAATCTTTCTTCTTTAATTCTCTTATCTTCATCAGTTTCCTTTATAAAAAAAAAAAAATAAATATTCTTAAAAATTGGAACAAAACTTTTGCAAAGAAACACTAAAACTTTATTAATAGATCACCTAAAATAAGGGGGAAAATACAATTAATAAAATAAAACTCATTGGAATGATACAATTAAAAGGTCTCCTTTCAACAATAAATGACAGCAAAAAGATCAAAATTACTTAATGAAATAATTAAACACAAATATTCTCAGTTATATAAATTTTAGTAAACATATAATTGCACTAAATAGGAAAGAACACTATTAAGTTCATGATACACACATAAGGTACTCATGAACATATTTATCAGTACTATGACAATACACCGAAAAAAGGTTAAAAAAAAGTTTCACTTCAAAAAATGTACTCAAACTATTTGAGTACATTCATTTCCTTAAAAAGACATAAGCCTCAGTCACAAATTTCTTACTTCAAGAGATCTCACAGCAGTTTTATTTTTTCCTCAAATTCAATCCAAAAACTTTCACTTTAAAAACGTACACCTTTTATTTTATATTTGTAAAAGGAAACTTACTAAAATAAGAACATGTCTCATATTTTTAATCATTTAGAACAACTTCAGAATATTTCTCCTGAAAATTGGCTTTCCTTCTTATATGATTATGCATGTAAAAAACCATTACTTTCAATTACTGTTACATATCTTCCCAAATATTTGACTTAATGTATCATAATAAAAAATCAGGCAAAAAGCCCCATTCAACATCACAGACTAGACAAAAAAATATCTAGTCTCCACTTAAATTCTTTGTCTGTCACTTTTCTTCAGTTAATACACATGTTTTACAGGTCTGTTTCCTTTTTCCTTGTACATAGAATAACCCTTAAAAATTTTTTGTTAGCCTTAGTTGGGTTGGTAAACACCCAGAATGCCCCTCCCCATTTTTTACTTAGCAGCACCCTTTTATAGTTGATCCATAGTATCCAAACAAAACTATCAAATGGCAAAATCCTAGGAGAGCCCACACCCTTGGCGACAAACTGAAAAAAGCGCCAAGCCAGAACAAGATGGCACCAAGCAAAACAAACAATGACGACAAATGAATATAGCGGAACAAGGTGGATGCGTTATGAAATATATGTAAATACAGAAATTAATCAAATGTATTTCAGATGAAATTAAAGAACAGAACTTACTTTCTTACTACTGATCTTTTCCGAGAGGAGGTACAGTGTGACAGCAGATTTTAAAAAAAGCCTTGAAGGCCTCATTGCTCAGCGAATGACCGTGGCCATAAATATTCTACATATTTATTCTACGAGGTAATGATCGAACATACCCATTCGAAATCTCCGCTCAAATCCATCCAAAACAGCACTCTTTCGTTCATATAATCTCATTACATTTAGAACATTCATAATTCGAAGCAATAAATCCTTTCTTCCTGCCTTCATACACCATTCAATCAATTTTTCTTACATTTCGCATTCAACAAAGTAAAAAATTTGAAGATATATTCACTCGCACACGTGCCATACTTCCAGCCCGGTGCCCAACAAAAAATGACGCAATTCGAAATGCCCACCGACAAAATACGAAAATTTCAGAAATAATTAGGTTTACCATTAATAATGTATCAAAGTAGGGTTACCAAGATGGCGCAATTATCGCGAACCAAAATAATTCGCTCCAAGGGTATGTTGTAAGGGGCCATATTTTAACCACCATGTTTATTAAACACACAAGCATTCCTTAAAAAATATTTGAGAGAAAAAATACTTTTCTGTCATTTCTTATACTTTAACCACAGGATAATTAATCATTCTGATCAGAAGTTTGGTCCAATTTACACCATTTCACTATTACATACAATTTAACTTTGTTTTACTTCATTTTTGCACATGGATATACTTGGAACTATTTCCAGGTTAAAGTATAGTAAATATGAGAACTTTCTTTTCCCTCCATAATGCACACTTTTCTTCAATGGTCCAATATTTAATCAAGTCTAGCAAACAATCCTTAATACAAGTTTCCAGCTGAAATAGATATTAAACTTTATTTTCAGCAAAAGTATATCTAGGAGGCAGATCAGTAGGATATAACAATGAATTTCGAGAAAAAAAAATGCTTAACTTCATTTAAGCCATTTATCTTACTATCAAGTCCCTATTAATGAAGTCATCTACAAGGGTTATCTGGAAAATGTTTCCTTAAGCTCCAAAAGATGGCACAGAGAAAAGAACAAAACAGGAAGGGCCAAGTCTGGTAAATTTAAGTGTGACTATCTTATGTGGAAGTTGTTATTTCCCAAACACTCATATAAGGGGTTTGGCTCTCTAACCTTTTTAGTAAGAGTGCAATTTAATTTTGCTGGTCATAACCAACAAAATCAAATCAGAAATCTAGGAAATACAAATATGTGCAAAACAATGATTTGAATTCCAAAAACTTACTACAGTAGAAAAATTAAATAAAAATGCTCCATTTCAAAAACACACACAAGAATGAGTTAGGAACCAATAGCTAACAAATTACAACATGCAGAAGGAAAAACCTCACGGATATTTTAAAAACTAAATGGCAACAAGTTCCATTATTTTGGTCAACCTATATTCTACTGTTGTAAAATAAAACTACAAAGATGAGCTGAAGGAGAAAGATTTGTTGCGAGAATATGTAAAAATGAGCGATCCAGATATAACAAGGTAATGAAAGGTTGAAAAACACATTTTACATGTACATACAAATAATTTGTATTAAAAATAAAAAAAGATAAGAGTTGAACAGCAAAAAATAACCGAGAATGAAGATCGTACTTAAGATGTATGAGAAAATAAACACTTGAAAACAGCACCTTGAAACACAAACAAAGATTTAGAAGACAAGTACCTAATTTAAGCTAATATACATTAAAAGTGGCTGAATCCCAAAAATATAACAGGTCACAAACAAAAACAGCAAGGCATGTACTTCTAATATATAGTTTCACAACCAATATATACCATACAAAAATAAAACATTCACTTAAAAGTTTTCCAACTAACAATTTATAGTTTGTTACATTTAACTTATAGCCTAAAATTTCCAAGTTTTAAGCATCAGAAATTAACTCAAAAGCACTAAAATTTAAACAATACAATAAAATAATTGGATATTATCTGTAACCCTGTTTGAGAGATTTTTATAATATTAAAAACAAACGAAATTCTCATGCATCATAAGTATCACACAGGAGATTAACTTCAATATTTTTCTGACAGCTTCAACAGGTACAGGTGTCAAGGGTCATTTTTCATAATAATGAATTACATTGGAAGTATTAAAAGCTTCAATTTCCAAACAATCTCTTTATCCAGTTAAAGGATGGGGCAGACAAAGGATAACTACACAGAAAAAAAAGTATTTCCCTAACATTAACATATTAAAAAATACAAACGGAAAATAAACAAATTAAGTTTCAAGAAGGTAAAATGAAGAACTCAATGCAAGAAATTTAATCAAAAGTAGGCTTTTATAATACTATATTCTAAAGAGTGTTTTTTCCAGGTATAGAAGTTTAAGTTGGCATTACTTTCCAAGATGGCGACCGATTTAACAGCTGTCAAGTGATTTATTCTCAGTTCGGATTGGCAATTCATCAAAACGATCATCAAGCAAGGCGTAGATTCGCCGAATGGGCCCAAAACGAGATTGTTGTTGTTCCCGATTTTCATAAGCGAATTTTGTTTAGCGATGAAGCGCACTTCTGGTTGAATGGCTACGTCAACAAACAAAACTGCCGCATTTGGAGTGAAGCTAATCCACAAGTGTATGTCGAAACACCGTTACATCCAGAAAAACTGACTGTTTGGTGCGCTTTATGTGCTGGTGAAATCCTTCTTCAAAAACGATGAAGGCCACAACGTTACAGTAAATGGTGATCGGTATAGAGCCATGATTACTAACTTTTTCATTCCTGAATTGAACAATCATTGTTCCCGCTTGTCAACACCAGAACTAACTTTTTGCTAACTTCGCATTACTGTAAGATGCGCAGATATTTTTGTTCAAGAAAATTAACTAGCTGTTGTGATGACTTGTTTTAGGCCATGTAGTATGTAGCTGTTTTGTTCCATTAAAAAAAATATTTAAAATGAAGCAAGACGTAATGCTTGAAAACTTACTAGATTAGAATTAGAATAATTTAGATGGATAAATTAGATTCATTCAGAAATGAACCACACATGCAGAACTAGTGTTTAGAAAATTTGAAATTAGAACGAACCCTTGACCACACCCTGTTTTTGTTTCAATCATGATGTCCAGGAGCTGTGGTTCCAACAAGACGGCGCAACATGTCACACAGCTCGTGCCACAATCGATTTATTGAAAGACACGCTTGGTGGCCGCCTAATTTCACGTTTTGGACCTATGAATTGGCCTCCAAGACCTTGTGATTTAACACCGCTAGACTATTTTCTGTGGGGCTATGTAAAGTCATTGGTCTATGCGGATAAGCCACAAACGCTTGACCATTTGGAAGACAACACTCGCCGTGTTATTGCCGATATACGGCCACAAATGTTGGAAAAAGTCATCGAAAATTGGACGTCCAGATTGGACTACATCCGAGCCAGCCGTGGCAGTCATATGCCAGAAATCATATTTAAAATATGCCACAAGATTATCTATCGAATAAAAAAAATCCAAGTCAATCGAATCGTTGTTTTATTGCAATTTAAAGTTCTATACCTCTAAAAAAAAACACCCTTTACTAACAAATTAAAGATAAAGAAATTGATACAGATAATGTACACACTATTTTGACAACTAGGGCAGACAACACACAAAAGTCCTTTTCATACACTTGGTTTATAAGAAATAATCTGGATGTGTGTGTTTCAAAACACACTTCAATATAATTATTAGAAATAACGCAATAAATTAGATTAGATGTACTGGAAAAACTGGCACACAACGCGCATTTTTAACACAAAAAAACAAAATCGAAATCGCGTTATACACCGGGTATAAAAATTGAAGCTTTTAAAATAAAAAAAATGTGATCATAAAAAGAACTACGACTTCTACATATATAAAAATAGTTTATTTAAAAGAAATGGCATTCCTTATGAACTTAAAGGATTGTAGTTCTAGAAGTAAACAATTTTTTCTGATGCTTGGGATACCTCAAATAAATGACTTCAAAATTTAAGAAAAGTAAAATGCAGCTTGAAATTATAGGTGCATGTTATATGCTGGATTTTATGGTAATGACAATATCAAACAAGCCCAAAACATTTATCAGCCAAGAAGTTTCATAACACACAGAATTAATACTTTACTTCATCTGAACCAAAGAGATCTATATCATCATCATCATCTTCTGCAGGTCCATTAACATTTAGTTTATTTTGTACTGGAAGTCCACTTTGATGCTAAAAAATATTTATATTGATAGGAAATTTTCTTACACATAATTATAGTTCAATGAAGATTTTAAACACCAAATAATAATAAAAAAAAAAAATAATTACAGTAGAACCTGTGTTTGTGTGGTCCTTTATTTATGTGATTTTGAACTTTAATTACTTTGGCTTCACTGTAATGTTTTCTTATCAATGTACCAGTGACGATCAGAGAATGTTAGGTCCCCCCTGCAAAAAGTCAGGACTTTTCTTTTAATATTTTATAAGTTGGGTAAATACGTATTTGGCATTAGTCAGGCCGTTGGCTCCATAGAGTCCTGGCCCCCTCCTGCAAGTCAGGGATTGCAGGGGTGTATGTTATGCCACTGTAATGTACATTTATACATTTCAAGATGCCCTGTCATTTGTTATAGTCTCCCAACAATGCACGTTTAATTGCTTTTTCTGAATGTGTCAAGAGCCCACGCTTGATTGAAGACAAAACTTTCAATGATAGTAAAACTATTAATAATTTGATAAGATTACAAAGATGGACAATAACTGGATTCTGTGAGAGCAGATAAAATATATGCAGTGATCCAGCTTCCCAAAAAATTGGAAAAGCATTTTTTTTAAAAATAGATACCAATTCCAAAAGGAGTTCAAAATTCAAAAAGAGCTTCGATCATACATATCTGGTTATGGTGACATTTAGAAACAACTGACCAACCACAACCTTCAGCACAAAAACTTATCTCTTATTTCTTAATGGTGCCAAAAAATAAATCAATTGAAGTTGTATCTTCAAGTAACGGAAGCGATCTTGAACTTATTCATCACAGGAAGATGAACACTTTGATTATGATGAGTAGCAATGAATTATACATGTGTATTTTGAAAATTTCTCCATGTATACAATGAGAATCTAAACGTTTTTAACATTTTTCCTTGTGTAATTTATTTTATCATAGAAGTACTTTCTCATAAATTTTGTAAATAATTGGCATATTTCTAAGTGTGACTTTTTTATGCTATCCCTACCTACTGCACACAAACAGGCTTTACTGTATTTAAAGTTTTTTTGATTGGGCAATCTAATTTTCATGCCTTTTAAATTTAATTTTTAAAATGCTTAATACATGTGTCAATATGCACTAATCATTATACAATTATATTTAATGTACTACATGTGATAACAAAACAAGGCTTATAAAATTTTACAAATTTAATGATATACTTTCATTTTCTAAAATTTATGTCTTGTAATAACCAGGACAAAACTTTAAAGAACCCTGACCTTTCCAACATCTGTTTCTTAGAACAAAAAGTTGTAAACATCACTCAAAATTATAAAACGTTAATAAAAGATTTATTAATAAACCATTTGTAGCCATTTTTATAAACAACATCCATTTCAGGTTATCGTTATAAATAGAATCAAAGAATTGACAAATTTACCTTACTAGTATTGATTTTTAAAGGTAATATCCAAATTAACTTAATTAATTAATCATCCAATTTTTAAAATCTCTTCCATCTTCACGCGACATTTCAATTAACCCTAGAAAATTTATCTGTTACTCATTGAAAATTTATGTAATCTCAAGTAGACATGAAACTTTACAACTAGTAAATCTTTAGTTCCTTCCCATTTCAAATTTTAATAAATGGGGGGAACAAAAATCTTCAAAAATTCATATAAATTTTAGTCAAATATTAAAATCTTTTTGAAGTCTAAAAACGATTATAGATTCACAAATTTAATTTCGAATCAAAAAATTATTTTTATCACTTTTACACTTTTATTTGCTCATGTATCAACTGTCCAAACTATTCCTTCAATACAGATGCTTTCTTTATATCAGATATTTTTTTTAAAAAAATCATTGCACAAGATGCTTTACTCAAATTATGCAAAGAACAAAAAGGAAATAAATTTAAAAAGGTTTTCATGACAATTAATATTGTTAGTCAATTTCATGTAAATCAGTTTTGAAATTTAGATAAGTGTAAAAAGCTACAATTTTTAGAAATCTTTATCTTCTCATAAAAACCCTAAAAATTTATGTTATTTCAAAATTATGTACTACAAGTAGACATGAATTTTTACAACCAGATTGTATGATAAAATTCCCATTTCAAATTTTATAAAGTGATGAAAAAATCTTAAAATAATGTTAAAAAAACTTGAAATTTTTGAGAAAGAAAACTATATAAAATCTCTTTGAATATCAACGATTAAATTTATATAAAATTTTAATCAAAAATTATTTTTATCAAACAAATTTGCTCAAAAACTGAAACTATTAATTTGACAGATGTTTCTTTAATGAATATTTCAAAAAATCATTGCACAAGATGCTTTACTCAAATTATGCAAACAAAAAGGAAATTTAAAAAGGTTTTCATGACAAAATTAATATTGTTAGTCAATTTCATGTAAATGATTAAAATTTAGAGAAGTGTAAAAATTACAGTTTGCAACTCACTAGCAATATAATAAATATTTTGTTTCATAAAAATAAAAATTTATCTTATTAAAATACACTACTCTTAATTTCCCTGATTGTATGATAAAATTGCCTTTAAATGCATATATAGTGATGAAAAACTTAAAACTAATGTTAAAAAATGCTTGCAATATATATTGAGAAAGAGAAAAAATATAAATCTCTCCAATATCAACGCCAAATTTATATAAAAATTTAGAATTCTATTCCTGCAAACAAATTGACCAAAAAGAAATATGTAATTTGTAAGTAAAATTAATGAACATGCAAAATATTATACAGTAATACATACAAGGCTTCAGTCAGAAGCTTATAAGTTCCTTATTTCCCCTTTGAATTGCGGTCAGGGTTGTGTGTGGAAGTCAAAACATAAAATGAGACATTAAAGACCACTAAAGAATCTACTCAAAAGTATACACTTCTTCCATATACAAAGCCCCTTTTTTTCCTGAAGTGTTTTTTTGAAGTTTATAAAGCAGTATGACAAATGTCCTAATGTACTTGGTACTTATGTGGAAAAATAAAATTATTTCTTATTTTTAATGTCTCATTCTATGTTTTGACTTTCCTACACAACTCTCACTAGTCGATAGAGAAAACACTACTTTCTGACTCACCCTCGTATTTACCTGACAAGGGGGCATTAGATAAAGGCTGACTGAGCAACATTTTTAGCTTCTAACAGCATGCAAGATATACAAGAGTACCCCAAAAAAATGTTCTGCATAAAATAACTTAAAATAATTCCAAGTTTCAAAATTAACTTGTTGATGGATTAATGACAGGTCAGTTTAATTATCGGACATAATATTTCAAAAATGGTACATTAAATAAAATCAATACAAGACCTAAAATACTCATATTGAAAATGCCCCATGGCTCTTTAATATTCTCACATTGTTACAATCGTTCACTATATTTTCAGCTGTAGATCACAATTAACTCATACACAGATATGCAAAATACACTCAAAAGTGAAATTGCAATACCAAGAAAAAATGCACATAGCGTCAAGCAAATTTCAGGAACGATAGAGGTGAGATGGATATGCTAATGATTCAACTTGCACATGAATCTGATCCCGTAGTATTTGTATTCAAGGAATAAATATACCAGTAAATTTCCCCTCTCAAACAATATCTGAGGCTTTGAGTAGAATTTGTGACTTTCGAAAATACGTAGAAAATGCCTCCGAGACACACACACACATTGGCGAGTTCAATAACATCAGTTAACGACCAGGGAAAGTGACCATATCATCAAACTCTAAAAACTGGGTTTATCACTGTACACAGTAGCAACTGGTGTTGGGCACAATGCGAGTACCATCCAATGTAGTGTCACACAATGGATTCAGGAAGGCCAGTGTGCACAGTGAAGAGGGAGAGGTGCGTGTCAGAGTGCAGACTGGTGTATTAGTGGCCTCTTCAAGATCCTTTCAACCATGGCAAGAGACATCCGAAGTCGGTTGCATCCAGGAACAGGTGGATCTGTGTCTACCCAAACCATACGCAATAGATTGTATGAAGTACAGTTACATTCACCAGTATCAGCAACAGGGATACCATTGACAACTCAGCACAGGGGTAGATGCCTGGTGTAATGTCATCATCACCATTATACTTTGACCATCAAATGGCATCGGGTAATGTTCATGGATGAATCTTGCTTGTCTGCAGAGGAATGACAGCCATTGACAGGTTTGGCAGCGACCCTAAGAACACTACGAACCAACCAATCGTGTCAATTGTCAAACCAGCCCTACACCAGGGCACCATGGTTTGGGGTGGCATTACTTTTTATCACAGGACACCTCTGGTACACATTGATAGCGAAACACTATGCATACAAGTTGTGGAGCCTGTTTTTCTGCCCTTGTCGCAAGGCAGACCCAACACAGTATTTCAGTAAGACAATGGCAGGCAATATGTTGCATGGTGAACTCTATTACAGTCTGACTGGATTTGACATCCTTTCCTGGCCAGCCAACTCTCTAGATTCATAGATGATCTACACTCAGTAGTGGATCAGCTACCAGGTAATATCCAATAGTTACCTCAGACAAGCATCAATGGACTAGCATTATATTGTTAGAATTGGAAAAAATGGTAAAATTTTTTTTTCAAAAACCAAGCTTATAATCATTACATACCTTAAGTAGACAAAAATCTCTATATTAGTAAGAAGGGGTATATCCTCCTGTAGCACACTAACACAGCACTTTTAATTATCATTTGTCCCGTTGTCGTGCAACTCAGCTGAACGATTCTTGAGAATATGCTATAAGTTCTCAATAGGATTTAGAGCTGGAGAATTACTAGGCCAATAAAGAAATTTTATTTTATTTTCCTGCCCAAAAGTTTGGAATAATTTCCACAGTGTGACAAGGAGCCAAGTCATGTTGAAATGTTCCGTCAAATGTTTCTATGTTCCATCAAATGTTTCTATCAATGGAATCAATCTATTGCATAATATTTCTATGTATTTGAAAGAATTTATCATGCCTTAAGAACTAAGCTTCTAGCATCATTTGTTGTAAAAAAAACCCCAAAAAACTTCTGTTTAGAAGGGTGTTTTACGGTCTATTGGATATGACCTGGTAGCAGAGTTTCAACTTCACTTCATCTAACTACACATGATTTATATCCCTGCAGAAATAAATGCATTTCTTCCCTGAAAATCACTTTTTTCTAGTTGTTAACAGTCCCATGATGAGTATTTTTGGCCCATGCTGAACATTTTTTGTTTTCAGAGTTTGAATTTTTTTTTTGGTCTTGATGCCTTATGGCTAACTTCTGCTACCATTTTTTGTGTACAGTTGAGGAACTCACTTTAACACCATAATCCAATAAATCCCTTCGAAGGTCTGTGCTTGTCTTACTTTGATTTATTATGTTATTTCTTATTAGAATTTTATCAGTTCTTCGAGTAATTTTCCGTTTCAGCCCATATCTTCCTTTTCTTTTGAGACAATCACCAGAATTCATGAAATGTTCTTAAAATTCTTGAAACACTTAATTTGCTCACACCAGCTACCATAGCTATATCTTTCAGTTATAGGGTTCCTCGGAGTAATACCCATCTTTGAACAAGCAAAAGTAACACGTTAAATGTACCACAAAATTATAACCACCAGCTACCAAACTGAAAAGCTCACAACTGAACTACCAATGTATTAAAACCAATCAAATGGGTAAATTATAGTCAACATCAATCTGTCACATTGATTCTGGGCAGATATAACCAGTATAAGGTGGTTCGGGACAAACTGGTAATTGCATATCAACTAAGACAAGAAAAAAATGTTTGTTCCAAATTAATTCAAACAGTATAGTAGATCAATTACCTTCCGGAATTAAAGCCTGTATGGCTGCCAGAGGTGGGCACATTCAATTCTGAATAAATTTGTTTATAATTTTATTTAACCATTTTTTTTAATTATATACATATCAACATCACCATTACTCTTGAAATTTGAATGACACTACATGTGTTATTTCTTGTGGTGTTGCAATTTACTATTTTTATACTTTCAGAATCATAAGACAATTAAAGTTTAATAATCGAAAATTTATGTTTCTTTGAAAACAGTACAAATATTCACTTACTTTGCTGCATTTCATCTTTTTCAAGTTCTAAAGAATGAACTCTATTCACAAGATCAGATTCATAATCACCCTGAAAATTACATTATAGTGAGTCAAATCGGTTAAAACTTGATTGTATAACATTATCTCCCTAAAAAAATTACAAAATTGATTGCAAAAATAAATTACTGGACAAAAAACAAAAGGAATGACAATCAATACATAATAGCAGAAAAATATTAAAAAGAATTTAAAAATAGTACAACAATTAAATGAAGCACTAATTTTTAAAACTATTTGCATTAAAAATTATGTTAAGTAGTATGCCATAGATTAATGAAATATCAGCTATAAAAATATAGAAGTTGAAAACTGACCCTAATTTCTTTCTAATCATTATCTAGGAATGACACTGGTTTGCAAAATTTAAGAGGTCCCCTCCCTCCTTTAACTAAATGAGAAATCATCCGAGAGACATGAAATTTTGAAATGAGAAACAGCATTTTGTACTTAAATGATGAAAGCATGGTTGTGCAAAAAACAATACAATGCATATAGTATGGAATCAAAAAAGGCTTTATTGAACAAACTCATAATATCCTTACACAGGATTGTCTGCCTAAGAGTAAAAACAACAAGCTGATGTTCCTTAGTATGGGAATAGTTCCTTAGTATATTCCTCTCCTTACTGCAATGGTTGCTTTGCACCGTCTCAACATACTCAGCCCCAGATTCTCCAGCAGTTCTTGAGGTAAGAGTGCCCATTCCTCAATCAACATCCGTATCAGTTGAGGTTTTTTCGGACAATGTAATCCTGCCTCAAGGCGTCTCTCCCAGGGCATCCCACACATATTCCATGGGATTTGAATCAGGGGAGAATGCTGATCAATCCATTTGAATGATGTCTTCACTTTCCAGTACTTGCTGAACATCAGTAGTCCAATGTGACAGTGCATTGTCATCAATAAAAACAACATCTGGTCCAATAGCACCTTGGAGCAGATGCACTGGGGAAGGATCACCTTACAATAGTGACAGAATTTACAGAACTTCTGTTTAAATGTGTAGCTTAGTCCACCCGTTCAGCAAAATGCTTTCCCAGACTACAACTCCACGACCACCATACTGGCCTCTTTCTACATTGTTACAGGGATGAAACCATGTCCTGATCTTTCCAAACCAACTGGCATTGAGAATCGCTTGTAACATACAAATGACTCTTATCCCTAAAAAGGACACTATTCCATTGATGAGAAGTCCAGTTTTTGTGCTCCTTAAACCATTACTCTATATCTCAGTGGTCAAACTTTTTTGACTCCCAAAACCCTTAGAACTGTGAGATATTATCAGGAAGCCCCATTCTATACACACCAACACACACTTAAAAGAATATAACATAAAATACGAGGGTTGGGGCATAAGACATGGCATCTATTTTTTTTCTTGTACGTATGTGAATGGATCACAAACGTATGTGTCGTGTGGAAGTTCTGCAGGCATAATTTATATACGAAAGAACAGATGTCTCTGTGATAGCTGGTAGTAGTGCAACGAGGGCTGTGAAATCAGTCAATTGGCGAGTGTCGTGTGATGGAAGTAACCCGTGTTCAGCAACGTTCTTACATCAAAATAGCCATTCTCCAAGGAAAAATGCAATGGAATATCACAGTGAATTAGTTGATGCTCTTGGAAATAATGCCTTACCATACCGTACAGTAGCACAGTGGGTGTACTGTGTTATCCTTTTGCACCACGAAGACCATATATTGCCCTGTATACTTTCATAATAAATTAGTGTGTTACAATATTTCAGTGCTATTCATTGTCCACACATGTAGTTAACACCTTGTCCTTTGGTCTGTATACGTCACATTTTCCAACCGGACTGGTATTTTCAAGAAAAAACACAGTTGCCATGACTTTTGCCCCAACCCTCGTATTTAAAATACATCAACATGTTATAGGTACTTTATATAAAAACAATTAACAGTATTGTATTTATCAAAAGTTTTTATAAATTTATACTTACACATTAATAATATTAATTTGTGATCCAAGTGAAACATACCTATGCATTACATTTAGAAAGTGGGATATGTGCTTGCATTTTTATTTTACACAGATTGTCTAAATCTAGTTCTATTGAAATTATCTGCAGTAGCATTTCAGGTCTTTGTATTTTATTTTTCTGGCTACTCACGATGAGGAATATTTTACACTTCAATTGTTCTGAATGGCAATTAAATGCTTGTAGATGTGTAAGAAATTCTGTGTATTCCACATGAATTTCCAGGGTATAATTTCGGAGCAGTTCTTGCTTAAATTTAGATTTTAATGTTGAATCTGATGATATTGTAATAAGTTGCCTCCTCCATTATTCTAGATGTTTTGTTCCACAAATGAAAAAGGTATTTTGAATACAAAAACTATTTAGTTCTGCACAACAGTGTACTAACCAGAGTAAAATTATTTTGGGGAACCAGGGATAGTAAACAGAATATTCAAAATCTAATATGTAGCACGTACAAGTTATATATATTATAAATAAATTTCAGTTTTAATGATTGAGGTGAGCTTTAGATATTTGTAGTTTCACTAACTTCTCATGGAAATGAGTTAATTCTTCTTGTATAGACATTTATTATTATTTTCTTCTTTTCTACTTTATATTGTGACTTGTGGAACCCCAGAGTACCGTGGAACAGTTTGAATGATTGGACACTCCAAATACAGAAGGAGGAAGGGAAATAAAAATCTCACACACAAAGAATCAGGGTACCATCTATAGTTAAGAATATGCACATAATGCATTTCAGAACTGAATAAAAATTAATTTATTATGGTAAAATCAAATTAAAATACACATTTAACAAAATATAAAAGATATTTTAATCAAAAGGTCATTTCTATTATCAAACAGAATTTTTTTAAAAACAAGAATAGGTAACATGCAAATATATTGCATACATATAAAAGGTTCACCTCAAATAAATTTAAAAAATTGATACTAAAAAATTTTTATAAAAGAACCGTGCAGCTGGCGGGACACATGCAGCCCGCGTGTTTGACACCCTTGCTCTTAAAAGAAATAGATATTTTAAGTAACTTTTTAGTAATAGGATAAGTATGATGTTACTTTTCTAATTTTTTAATTGGAACAGATTGCAATAAATATGCAGCATATTTAAAATTTTGTCAGAATGTATTTCATTTCGCTTCCTTACTTAAAAAATTAATTTACTTTCGACTTTTTCCATATGCTTGCCCATTATTCTAAGAAATTCCATTAAAAGTTTAGTTTAGTAATGCTGCACTATAAAGCAACACAAGAACAGTGGTGAAGGACCTTGTAATATTTTGAGTCACGGTCAAGTGACAAGGATAACAACTGTTCTGGCACCCCCTCTCTCCTAACTGCCACATCATGCCAACAGAGCACTTTAAGCCTCAACAGATTTAATATACATCAGCCCCTCTAAACGGCAGGTCTTCAGCGGCACTAAAATGACAACGAGAAGATACATTTGAATTATAATACTATTTGCATCACATGATATATATTACAGATCATCTTTCACTGAATAGTTACCATCAGTAGAATCACTGTTCCCAGATATAAATAAGTTTTGGTTCTCCACATTTCATCAACAATTCTTATCTTTTTTGATTACATGATAAATTTAATTTGTTCAATTTTGAATTGAGACCTTCTGTATACCTTTTATTACCAGATTATTTACTGCATTAAGTTTAAAATTCTGTTCTCTTGCATTGGCTCAATATCTCAATTGGAATGTGCTTGTAATGAGAGAGAGACAAGGGGACAGTCTTAAAACTTCATGGTCAAATTTTTCTGTGAGACTTCTATTTTATAACTATTATGCAAATGCTTTGTATAATTGTTTGATTCTTGAGGTCAAGAAAAAACATTCAATATGTTTCACTGGGCGCCACTTTTGATTGATTTTCCACACTATGATTCAGCAAGGTCAGTGATATTTCTTTTCAAAATGGAGAGAAAAAAAACAAGAACAAAGGTATCAGAATAGCACAGATGAAAGAAAGCAAAGTGAACGGCATAGAATAGGAGCAGGAGTATAGCAAGTTCGCCAGGAATGATACCTCGAAAACCGGTTTCTAGCCAAACTTGAATTCCTTCAAGTCAATGTTCTAACGGTATTCATTCACTTTTATTAAAAGAATAAATGCTTTTAAAATGCGATTAGCCTGAAAAATATCGTTAAAATCGCATTTTCTACAATAGATGACATATTTTTTACAAATTTCTTTGCATTTGCTTCATTTTAAATTCCAAAACAGTATAGAACTATTCTTCAAGCAGATTGGTATACTTCCTTACCTTTTTCAATGCTGTGAAGTTAAAGGGGAATAGAGAGTATAGATTAGTTTCTTTTTTTTTTAATTTCGCCTACTATGAATTAAGTTTTTGAAATATTGAATATTTTGAAATACCTAACATTTTCCAATCCAAAATATAGTGTTTCTCTTAAGTTTTGGTATTTTAAAATCAAAAATTTAAAAAAATAATTTTCTAAGAAATACTTTAATATCTTCTCAGCATGAGTGAATAGATAATTACTAAAAATTTTACTGTTTTTTGTTTGGTCCATTCAGTTGTGAGTTACAGGGTACTAAAAATGGAAGTCAACAAAGAGAAAATTCGGTATATATTTTAGTTTTTTTTTTTTTAAAAAAAGGCAAGAATGCAAGCTAGACTGCCGAAATTGTGAATGGTCTTTATAGTGCCGATACTATAATAGCTAATTACATGCAATTTTGGTTTCGTCGATTTCGTTCAGACATTTTTGATGTTAAAAATGCACCTCTCACAGGTAGGCCCGTCATCGAAAATGTCGATAAAATCACAGAAATAATCGAAGTTGACCGGCATGTTAGTCGTCGTAGCATCGGCCAGGAGCTAAAGATCGACCATAAAACAGTTTAAAATCATTTGCGCAAAGTTGGATTAAAAAAAAGCTCGATGTTTGGGTACCACAACCAATTAACACCAAAAAAACATGATGGATTGAATTTCCATCTGAGAAGCCATAGCTAAACGGAATGAAATCGACTCATTTCTTAAACAGATGGTGACTGGGAATGAGAAATGGGTCACATACGAGAATATTGTGCGAAAACGATCGCGGTCAAAGTGCGGTGAAGTAGCTCAACAAACCAGGACTAATGGCCAGTAAGGTTCTACTGTGTATTTGGTGGGAATGGAAAGGAATAATTAGGAGTTGCTTCCGCATGGCCAAACACTAAATTCAGATCTCTTCTATAAACAATTGGACCGTTTGAAGCTAGCGATCGACCAGAAATGGCCAACAGAGAAGAGGTGTAGTGTTCCATCAGAACGCCACGCCACACACGTCTATAGCGACTCGCCAGAAACTCAAGAGCTTCATTGGAAAGTTTTAATGCATCCACCATACAGTCCGGACCTGGCACCAAACGATTACCACCTTTTTCTCGTATTGCAATACTTTCTGAGTGATAAGAAATTGGGATCAAGAGAAGATTGTGAAAATCGATTACCAGAGTTTTTCGCTGATAAAGGCCAAGACTTCAATGAGAGAGGCAATATGAAGCCACCTTTAAAATGCCAACAAATTATACAACAAAACTGTAGATATTTGACCCAAATCGGACAATCCAAAACATGTTAAATAAAGTTTTGAATTTCTTTTCTCCAACCTAATATAAAAATACAAGTCTTTGCTACTTAATATCAGCTTTTCATCCAGTGTGTTTTACTTTGTAAAGTTATATATAACTATTAATTCAAACTGCAGTCCCCCAACTACATCTTATTCCAAATAATCAAGTTCCAACTGCCGCGAGTATATAAGTACAACTTGCTCAATCAGGGTGTTAGCGGCCCATGGTATATATTAACAAAATACAATCCTTTGCAGTGTTTGCAAAGGATTTACTTATTCAACCCTTTTTCCCCAATACACTACATACTTATACACGGCTGTGTGAAAAATGGTGGTAGTGTTGAGTAACTTCTCAGCAGTTAAGGGATTAACTTTGTACACTTTCAAAACTTAAATTACATAAGATTTCTACTTCATCTAAAAAATAAATTCATTTCTGAAAAAAAAGTACAACACAAATAGAACATTTGCATTAGAATTCTTTTGAGAGAATTTCATTATGTCCACTTTTTAAAAAGTAACTTGTACATAAACATTATTAAAGAAAATGACAAAAAATTATATGCAAAACAAAATTTAAAAAATTCTGTATTCTTTGTTTAAATGAAATTTTTTTGTAATTGTCAATACTTCAAAAATCGTTTACTAAAAGACCTGTATTTTACAGACTATCTGCTTATAAAACTACGATTTTTAGTTAAGTCAGTCCTTACGAACATTCTTTGAAAATTCATACAAGTACAGCAAATTAAATCAACAAAATCCTCTGTCTCCCAAAGTTTCCAATTCTTAAGATATACACTCAGGAACATTAAAAATAGAGACCCAAGAAGGAAGCTAAGTACAATCACGAAACTTTGCAAATAAGTACAGCGTAATGTGATATGCAAATGATCCAAGTTTTGTGCCAATACGCATGCTCATACACGCCGAGGTGGCGCTACAATCAGAAAGAGGGTGCTATATAAGCCAGCGCAAATTCGAAGATTCATTAACGTGACGATTATCTGCTGACTGTAGGAAGACATTTCTCACAGTTAAGCGAGTTTGAGAGAGGCCTGATCATCGGGATGAAAACTGAAGGCTGGTCGACGCGCTGTGTTGCTGGCCAGGTGGATTGTTTGAAGTGTGCCGTTAGAAATTGTTGGGAGCAGTGGACACGAGAAGGTACCCACGTGCGGAAAAACGGATCTGGAGCGACCAGGAAGACCACGAGGAGAGAGGATCTAGTGGCTAGCACTTGTGGGGCCCTACAGTGACTCGTTCAACGATACGAGCAGACGTAGGCGTAGCAATTGTTCCACAAACAATTTCCAGACACCTAACAGAAGCAAATCTTAAATCCAAGCGCCCTTTCCGTGCACTCCTTTAAACATCGGCAACTGCGTCTACAGTGGTGCCAAGCCAGATCAATGTGGAATGTTACATATTGGCAAAAGATTGTGTATTCTTCAACCCCATATAGGACCTTGCCTAAATGGTCTCCCAGGGGCAATTTTCCAGCAAGATAATGCTCGTCAGCATACAGCAAGAGTTGCTCAAGACTTCTACTACAATCATTTTACCAATTTTCAGACTTCCATGGCTTGCCTGCTCCCCCGATTTGTCCCCTGTAGAGAACGTGTGGGATCAGCTAAAACGGCAGATGCCATCGTGTCACTCTGTACATGATTTAGAGTTGGCTGTTCAAGATTTGTGGACCCATCTGCCTCAGGACAACATAAGGTGTCTAATCAACTCAATGCCGGACCGTGTGGCGGCATGTATTGCAGCTGGAGGTGGTTCAACGCGCCATTGAAGTCGCCCAGTATTTGTGTCGTTGCCCATCCTGTATTTGTTGAATTGTCTTGTTTTTTAGATCAAGTGAATCTCTTATCTGTGTCATGTGTATTAAATTTCATTTCAATCTGATGCTTTCTTCTTGGGTCGCTATTTTCAATGTTCCCGAGTGTATTTATACAAGAGTTAACATTACAAGATATTTATAACTGCATAATAATTCTACTTTAAATTCAATAATACTATTAAAAATATATTCCTAAAATCAATTCATATAAATGGATTATGTATGGATTAAAAAAAAACCATACCAAAAAAAAAAATAGTAAATTCTCTTACAATTGTCAAATATGAAGGATATATAAGATTCCCTTAAAAAAACTACAGTTAAACATATTTATTGTTATGTTTGTTTACGAAAAATACGAGTATTCTTTCATTAAAATGGCTCACTTTCGGATCATGAAAAAAAATAATCAATGGAATTTCAGAATTAAAAAAAGTTTATATCAGAAATAATTTTCATAATTGGTTTTAATAAAACTACTAAAGACCTCATGAATGAAAGTAAAATAAAATATTCACAAAATGTGTTGCATCTTTACTAAATATGTCCCTCTTTAATAAATCATGAATTAACTTATTAATAAAGCAGTTTAAAATTTTAAAATGCAATTGAATCTTACAACATTCATGCAATACAGTAAAATACTAGAACACACACACAAAAGAAAAATTTTAAATTACACAATCACAATTTAATAGCAGCTTCTGCAAACAAACAAAGCAATATAACTGACCATGAAAGAAACAAGATTGCACACTAAGCCAAAAGAAATTTACTCACTGACTTCAGAAAATTTTGTATTTTCTGACGAGCTTGTGCAATTTCAATAGCTAATGAAGATGATGGCTTTGCCTAGCAGAGAAAAAAAAACATGGACAGGAATGTTACACCATGCAATTTTAGTTAATTAGAAGGTTGAATCTAGAGAAGGGTACCCCTTTAACTTCTAAAGCAGCAGTTTAGCTGATATAAGCCAAAGTTATAAAGTTATTCTGGACAAAAAAAGCAATTTAATTGTAAATCAAATGACAACATGGATTTATAAGGTTCTTTATTTTGTGTTTACCAACACTGAAAATATAGGAAAAATTAAAACTCTTACGTTTTAAATACTTACTTTAGCCACAAATTTTCCCCACAAAAAATGTAAAACAATCACTTATCAAAAGTTTAAATTGTTCTAAAAATATCAATTATTTCAAATTATGAAATTTTTTTCAAATTGTTTTGGCCCAATGCAATTTTATTTTGTTCAGAAACTTGAGACAGGAAATTATTATTTCTCTTGACAACTATTTGCATCATTAATATGCAACAAAGCCCACTACATAAAAATCATGTGGCACAAAACAATTCAGTTTAAGTAGTTATCAGTAATGGTAACTACATTAAAAGCATACTATTCTTTTGAATGTGGATTACCCTTCTCTAGATTTTAAAAACAATTAGAACACATTTCATATTAGGCAAAGAAAAAGCCTTGGCCCTTTTCCTAATATCAATAAAGGAGTTAAAAAGCAGTGAAAATAGTTATGAAACACACAAAGGAACATATATATATATATATATTTATGTTTAACCCACCTACTAATTTGAGAAACCCATATGCTTTTAGCTGCTCTTTTCCTACAGAAACAAAAACCAAATGTCCAGGAAGGGGGGTAGAGAAAGACTATCATCCTTAAAAATGATATGTTTGATAGAAGCAAAAACAGTTTGCAACAGAATAGGTTAATACATGGTGTTTTAGTTCAGACAAGATACATCAAAAGCAAATTAATACAGCAAAGAACAGCAAACTAAATTCAGAACCACAATTTAATTAATGAAAGTAGTTCAAGATAAAGAAACATGTTGCAATTTTATTAATATACTTTGCAAATATCAACCAAGATAAAAATGACACCTTAAAATGTACAGATATAAAATAGGCAAATAAATCATTAAATTAGCACCTTACAGTTCTGAGAAATTAAATTAAAAAGTAAAATATCTAAAATTTTGATAAATAGGAAAAAGAAAACAGATAAACAAATGAAACAAAGATCAATAACATAAAGTATAAAAATCCTTTCAGATGCATATAAAAATTCAATGTTCTAAAACTCTAATGCAACAAAGGATCCCCTCAATGAAATATATATCAGCTTTCTTTGGTCATGAGTATTAGGTGCTCTTTTATGAAACTGGACAGGAAATAGCAAAAGAAAGGCTCAATCCATTAAAGAAGAAAAGCTTAATCCATCAAATCCTAATTCAGTCAAAAATGAAAAAAGAATTTAAGAAAAATAAAACAGTACACGGTAAAAGTTAATTTTTTCTGTATATTTAAAAAAAAACCCTTTTTTTTTAACTAATACATTACATCTTTTAAAAATTCAAGTTCTTTAATTTGATTCTGATGATTAACGCCGTTTTCAATGAACTAACTCAGTATCTGCATTTGCCTTTTTTGAAGCAATCTTTTATTCTAAATCTTCATTACACTCATGTGCATAAATTAAGAATAATTCAGAATCACACAGAAATTCAACTCTAAAATAAAAATTTCACCTGTAGAAATATCACACACATCTTGAAGAATATGCAAATTACAGGAAACAACCAGATGGCGCGGAAAGTACGTCACAATGACGAGAGTGTAAGAGGGGTATACAAGGAATGGTGGCAAAGAAGTAAAATTGTTCACAAGCGCTTTAAAAGCCTTTCAGTGCAATAACCGCATAGTTATGGCACAAAGGAAGCATTTGGATGTTTTCTAAAGTGGTAAAATTATTGGATGACTGGAATGTGGACGTACCCAGCTGGAAGTATCCGAGGAACTTGGAATCACCCAGAGTGTCATCTCCAGGCTTTGGCAATGATTCCAAGATGATGGTAATGTGAGTAGATGTTACAGCACAGGTCGCCCCCGAGTTACAACGCTGAATGAGGACTGGTATATTTGGCAGTTACTGCCAAAAGAAACAGACGGAGCACAGCATCAGACCTGTCTCGTCAGCTCTCTTCAGCTACCGGTACGACAGTTTCAAGGCGGAGCCGGTACAGACGCTTAGGGCACATTGTTCTGTATGCTCATAGGCCTGTCAGATGTGTTCCACTTACCGTAACCCACTGTAGCCTGCGATTAACCTGGAGTACAGAGCATGCATTGTGGACACCACAACAGTGGTCTTGTGTGATGTTTACCGATGAGTCCAGGTTTAATTTGCAGTTTGATTCTCGCCGGACTTTAATATGGAGAGCGCCAGGTACTCGTTACCACCATTGAACGACACCGTTACGGAAGTGCTGGATGGATCGTTTGGGGAGGAATTATTTTTGGTGCCAGAACTAACCTGCATGTTCAGAGTGTAACGATGACAGGCCACATCTATCGGGATGTCATTCTGGAACATGTACATGTGTTTCGGGGCATCATGGGTGTTGATTCTGTTTATGGATGACAACGCCCGCCCTCACCGTGCAAACATTGTAGACGAATGCCTTCATTTGGAGGATATCACAAATATGGATTGGCGAGCACTCACGGGACTTGAATACAATAGAGCATGTGTGGGATATGCTTGGCCGACGAATTGCAGCCCATCAACCCCCTCCCCCACTAGTCTACCGGAACTTGGGAGGGCATTGCTTGATGAGTGGATTCCCCAAGATCAGATTGATAATTTGATACTCAGCATGTCTAGGTGTTGTAAGGCCTGTACTGCATCGTCCGGGAGACATACTCCGCATTAACCCTCATACTATCCATGTTATACTGTTTTTTGTAAATAGGTTCTTTTTTGAAATTTGCTCCAGGGAGTAAAAATCGCAATTTTTATGAATTATGTCAAACATATAGCATATTTTTTGCTCTTTACCTTTTGTTTAATAATAGACTTTACAAATAAGTCAAATTTGTTTTGCTTCTGTCTCTTTCTTTGCCTGAACTTCATTATCCTTAATTTATGGACATGAGTAGTTAGTTAATCATGGCACCAAAAATTATTGGAAAATTGCATTTTTTTTAAATCAAAGAAAATGTGGTTTTCAAATGATAACTGAAAAAAAAAGAAATGTATATTTCTGGAACATTTAAATAACTATGTGAAAACCATGAATCTTCAAATAATTTTAAAAATCATTTGCTTTATTTAAATTTGTAACATTTTCATTACTGTAGCAATGATGCTAACTTCGTGACAAAACATATTACTCTGTGTGGCAATCTTTATGTTAATTTTCAAATCATTCACAAAAAATTAAATTAATGATTTATCAAATCAATACTTTGTGAAACACAAGAGATATTACACATACATACATGGCTGATACTGAACCTTGTACCCTTCAATACACTCCAGGAAACAATGCATGGATCTCTTCCTAGCTACATCATTCATCTTCTTCCTAGCTACATCATTCATAACCCTCAATCATTCCTTTTCTCTTCTATGAAGAAATACTTTTGCTACATTTTGAACATTCATATCTACATGCTATGAATCTTTCATCCCTACACCAATCACTATTCATTCAGAAGTTTTAAAAAAAATTCATGTGTATAACTATCACTTATAACCATTTTTTACAAAATTCTCAACAAAAAAAGTGTGTGTGCTTATGACCACATGTGATAGAAGTGATAACTTCAAATTTTGTCATGTTATTTCCGGGTTTAGTTATGAATTAAAACAAAATGTTAGTATTGTCCTATAAAATTATATATTCATATGTCTGTACTCACAAACTAATATTTTTGTGCGAAATATACAATCATATTTGGGAATTAATTGTATTTATTCTAAAAAGGAAAAAAAGAAGTCTTACAGTAGTCGCATATGATGTGTGACATCTGACATGTTATCGTGGTAAATACGCAATATGAATTTTTTCCTGAAAAAAAATATGAATCGGGGACAATTAGAAATAATTTTCTATCAAAAATAAATGTACCTTTAATGAAAATTGTATTTAATTAACAAAAGGAGTAATGTAATATTTTATCAAAAATAATTATTCTTGTTCAATTTGGGGAAGAGCAGAGAAAATAGACTTATGGTAACTAAAATATGACACATATACTTGTGATTTCA
Organism: Trichonephila clavipes; assembly: GCA_019973935.1. NCBI lineage: Eukaryota > Metazoa > Arthropoda > Arachnida > Araneae > Nephilidae > Trichonephila > Trichonephila clavipes. The sequence continues at coordinate 26,867 of BMAU01009753.1, read as the reverse complement.
AAGAATTTCATCGTTGGGTGGATGACCTGAGTACACAGGTCTTTCAAGCTACAACCTCATATCAGTAGATATTTGAGTGACTGTACATGATTGACTTTTGCCCTTTGTTAAGTTTAAATGCTTTAAAAATAAAATAAAAATACTGGGGATTCTGGGAAAATAAAAATTCAAAATATTAAAATTGAGAAAAAGAAGCTTCAAAGTCGGCACAAAGCACCGAAAATAAAGTTAAAATTTCGATCTTGGGTGGGCGGGGTTAAACCGACTAATGGGAATGCAGCTAGGATCATGAAAAAGTAGTTGAAAATAAAACAGAAAACAGCTTTTTTAAAAGCTATTAAAAATATACTATCAGACTACTAGACTACAAGGGACTCATGGAAAGAGGTGAAATAAGCATTTAAGATGGAGGAAGCGAGATTTGAGAGGAGAAAAATAATTACATGAAGAGGGGGTCTGAGAGAATATTTCTAGGTCTATTGAAATTTGGATCAGAGATATATTTTTCAATATCCAAGATCAAGAGATTACTAGAATTATCAATATTTTGAAAGAAGTTTGTTGCAATCTTTTTAATGAACTGTCTAATTGACAGCTAAATATAGATAACTGTCTAATTGAACTGTTATTTTACTTGTGGTCCTGAGGTCAATTTCAAAGTATTTAACCCTCTGAGTGGATGACCCGCTAATTGAATTTCCCTTCGAAAGCGGTCTACTTTTTCAAAGCTAGTGGTAGCGAAAAGGTTTTGGAAGAATTTTGCGAACTGCTTCGAAAACGCACCCCAGTTTTATGCCTTCCCCTGTTAAAACTGCGGGAGGTACTCAAATGGTTTTGCAAGGGATGATTTTATTGCTTTTCGGTTTCTGTGTTGTTCGAAAGGGGAGGTTTCTCATTCACAGCAGTGGCCTAGGGCGAGGATTGTGAAATGGACATTTTCTCCACTTCACGGCCAACAGAAACTTCTCCCAAATTATTGCAAATATATATTTCATATATTTGGAAAACTTGCTCAATTTCTGATCTAAAAACCAATTAGGTTTTAAGAAATTTTAATTTTCTGAGTTTTGATTTTAAATTTGGTTTCATTTTAAAGCATTTTTGCATTCCTAGATTAAATTAATTAAATTATTTTTTTAACAAAATCCAATATTTCGTGTGAAACGGCTATTAACTACAATTTTAATTTCTAAAATCATTTCTGTTTGCTCATGTTTTTAAGTTTTCTCACATTTACTTAATTAAGATAGATTTAAAGACCAATATATTTTTTGACACATAGTTTATACAATTAAAAAGCTCTATACTTTGTCTTCATTAATTTTTTCCATTTGAAAAATGCCATGACCAAAATGTACGCAGGGTACTGTGAGAAATAATACTTGAAAGGGATGGAATATGACTGAAAATGGTAAATCTAAAATGCAGCTTTTTCAGGTAATATTACAATTAGACTTCAGAATACAAATGTTGCAGAATGAACTAAATATTTCCCTGATGTACCACAAACTACCTTATAATAAATCTATTGTAGTACTACACTGCAGTATTTTAAAGTCATGCAACAAAAACTTAAACTTGCTTAACTACCATGATGGGAAACTGAGAAAAAAATAGATATTTACAAACTTGGTGATTTCTGGATTACGTTTGTATAACTACTAATTTCTATATAAATATTTTGCATTTAAAACTCTTGTGAATATATAAGGTTCTGATAAAAGTGAATAATTGATCAAATTAACAGTTGTTATCAATGTTATGTCTTAGAATATTTTGAATTAAAAAAGATATTTCAGTCATATTTATTTCAAGTAGAATTTTCATGTGGATAGTAACAGATTAAAAAATTAAAGCTTTACAGGCATTGGAATTTTTTTTTTTATGCCTTTACAAATTTTAAATGTTTTTCTCAGATTTTTAATTTTGAAGATGAGAGTTGTTTTCTAATCCCTAAGGCGTTTTTCCTGTTCAAGATAGTCTTGAAATATCTTGTAAATGTTCCCTTACATATGTTCTATAAAAGTTCATATGGATTTAGGTCCGAGAGCTCTAGTTATTTTTAAAAAATATCTTAATGTTAATATTTTGAAAAATTGGGTTTTTCCAGGTTTAGCCATAAAAATAATTATTAAAATTCAACAAAGAGATATATTTTAAATTTTATACTTTGTTTCCAATAATCTAAGAAATATTAATCACTTACAATAATTAAATATTTTTAATAATTTAACATTTTAGAAAAGTTTTAAAAATTTCAAAACTGTTCAATGCTTTAAAATTGTGAAATAATGGCTTTTCAAACTAACCTATTATTTTCAGAATCAATATAATAGTATAATTTGAATATAAAAACAAAAATTAATTTTACTGTGACAAAACTGTTTACAACTTCTACTCATACTGTAAAAAGAATGAAAGATAAATATATAACATAGTGGCAGTCAAAAACACATTCATAATATGTTAAAATCCTGTCCCGATACAAATTTCAATGCATTTTCCAAACTAGCTAAAAACAATTATACGTTTATTAGGCCAGAAATTATTTATATTTAGATATATTTTTTCCTTATTAAGTACATAATGAATAATGGCAAGATAATTTGTAAAATCCTGAAAGATTTTAATGAAGAAAAAGCCAGACAATTTTAGATAGTTAGAAATTTAATTATATAATACACAAATATGCATGTTTTAAAAGAAATAAGTTGGCTAAGAAAATGAAATTTACTAAAAATTTCCTGAATAAAGTAAATCAGATTTCATCCTCAAATACATATAATTGTAAGAAAAGGTTTTATTCAATTTACAATTACAAAAACCTTTTTATAAAAAATAATTTTAACAGGTATAAATAGCAAAAAATATCAAAGAAGTATGAGAAAGACACATACATGTCGTTTACAGAAATGTCACAGTGTGATATAATAAGCATCAATAAGCATTCTGCCACACTTATGTCCCCCAATATCATGACTAACATATTTAGAGTTAAGCGCTCGAGTGCTTGATGGCTACTAGAGTTGGACCCCCAAGCGAGGGTAGCGAAACAACACAGCCACGCACTCACATTGGTCAAATCAAGTAGCGCATGCTTACGTCACATGCTGTTACACACATCCATCCCTTTTCACGAAATCACTCCCAACAAATATCCAGCAACCGAGAGGAAAGATGTTACACATCAACAATTGTTTATGGTAGCTGAAATAGGTTATAAATCTTTGGATTCAAAATTATATTAAAATACCTATAAAAACTCTGTCAAGTGTTGTTCCATACTTCCTCGTGCTTTATTTGAATCAGTTAATACAATTAAAATTGAATTTTTTGATTTTCAAAATCAACTAAAGGTTTTGATTTGTTTTTTGAAAACTCTACTTTAATATATCCACTTAAAATCATAGGTAACTTGTTCAGAAGACCCAATACGGCTTTGTGAATTTTGGTTGTAATTTAACAATATGCAAATTCAATCCATGAATTAATTTATGCAAAGGAATAGTAAGACTGGTAGTTGATTGGGAAGAGAGGAATCTAGGTCAAAACCTTTAAAAAGGATTTAATCAAGATCTAATTAGTGCAGCACCTGGGGCGTTAAATACATGAAAACCTCAGATTTCAGTTACAGTCAATGAAATTAAAAAATCCAAAATGGAATGTTTAGCTAATGATACATATAAAAAAGTTTACCTATTAAAAAATTGAGATCTTAATTTTTTTTTTAAATTTGAAAAAAAAATAGCAATAAAATAGTTCTTAAATAGAAAAGAATTATTAATAAAATATTTGTTTATTTAAACACAATTACCTATTTATATACAGCCGACTCTCGCTAATTCGAACCTCTCGCTAATTTGAAGTTTATGCTCAGCCCCTAGAAAAACTCTTGATATTTCGAACTAATACCATACGTTTTGGTACTCTCAATATTTCGAAGTAAAATTTGTGGTTGGCCAGACTACAACACGCGATAATTCGAAGCTATCCTATAAAACTCTCGATAATTCAAACCTTCAATATTATGAAGTTAGATTCACTTCCTGTACCTAATTATCCCACGAGTGGTTTTTTTACTGAACTAATTTTCAGTCCAAATTGTGCATGTAGATAGAATAACTACTTGTCTTTATTATATTTCTGGTTTTTGCTAAGCAGAATTTTGATTTATTCCTAAGCCATCTGTTTTATCTTTTTCCGTTGATATCCACAAGCTTTAGATAGATAAAGGAAAAACTGCTTTCTTTTTTATTCACTGTGCAGTAATGAGTGATGCTTTCTTTTAAAGTATTGCACAATAATTTTGATTTGCGTTGAGTATTTATTACTAATAATGAGTCACATTTAAACAGATGTATTTTTAAAAAATAAAGCACTCAAACTACATCCAAGATAATTCAGCAGAATCGTTTTTATGGCAGAGAATTGAAAGCGAGAAATAAAACTTTTATATAAAAATGTACCAGTCAAAGACAGGAGAGACAGGGATTCAACTTTATTCTATTACTTTTTTTAAAAAAAAAGCGGTAATGTGCCACTAAGAATTGCTCCATGTGCCATAGTTGTGTCGACCCTTGCTATTAAGTATACCCCGTAGCTGAGTGTGAACTGTGAAATACACCTTGTGTTCATTTTAGAGATTCCAAATTTTAAATTAAAAATATTTTACTAAAGTTGTGGTGATTTACGTTTCCTACCTGTTAGTTTCGATAAACCTTGGGCCACTACTTTACACCTCACCTCAGTGTCAACTTAACAAGCGAAAGGAGCGACATGTCTTCTTTTAAAAGTACAAGTGCTTAACAATTTCTGAAAAGCAAAAGGTGATAGAATCAGTTGAAGAAGGTGAGAGGAAGGTCGATGTAAATCAAGCATTTGAAATCCCACTGAGCTCACTCTCCACTAACAGAAATCTTTCTCCATAAACAGGAAATCTTTAGTGCATCTTCAGAGTAGAGAGAACGCATTAGTAAAGGTAATTTTCAACGCCTTGAACAGTGTTTAGTTTCATGGATGAGACAGTGTCGAGGACAGAATATTCCTAAGGGTGAATCTTTATTGAAGGAAAAGGCTAAAGCATTCGCCAAAGAATTAGAATCGAGTTTTCGGCTAGCGAGGGATAACTTACAAATTTTAAAAAAGGAATGGAATAGTCTTCAAAAATGTGTGGGGAAAGCTCAAGTGTCGACATTAACGTTTGTTCTAAGTGGCAGAACTCGCTCCGGATCTAATAAAGGAGTACGAACCACGTAACATTTTGAACACAGATGAAACCAGACTCTTTTTCAAGTGTTTGCCAGAAAAACATTTGCATTCAAAAAATAAAATGCCATGGAGGAAAAATAGCAAGGAGAGGTTAACTATTTTACTGGCTGTAAACACGGACGGCTCAGAAAAGATTACCCTCTCGTCATAGGAAAATCTGCAAAACCTCTGTGTTTCAAGGGCATAAACTCGTTCCCTACCAAATACCGCTCAAACTAGAAGGCATGGATGACAACCGAACTCTTTAATGAATGGTTGATCTCACTGAACTCTGATATGAAAAGAGAGAAACGACATATTCTCTTATTTTTAGACAAATGTACTGTGCACAACGCACCACCTTTATCAAATGTGAAACTTCAATTTTTCCCTCCAAACTTCAGCCACTCTCTCGACCAGGGCATCATACATAATTTTAAAACTTTTTATTGGCGTGAAGTCGTTAAAAGCGTTTTGGATAACCTCGAAAATCAGCAGAATGTAACTACTATTTCTATTTTAACAGCTTTGATCATGATTGACAAGGCTTGGAGAGCTGTTACTCCTTTAACAATTCACAACTGTTTTAAAAAGTCAGGCTCCCCCTCGCCGAATCTGGTTGATGTGTGAACGATACACTCACTGAATTTAATGCTGAACCATCCCTTTTGGGAAGCCGTTTCAGAGCAAGATTTGACGTTTGACGTATAATTTCTGGGTGTATAATTTTCATTATCACACACTTGAGCTCTTATGTCCCTCCTAATAATTTCACTTGCTGTTTTCAATATCTGTAATTCCTCTTCTTTACTCTTACATTTTTTATTGTACCAATTTTCTGTTAGCATATTATGGTTAATTTTTTTGAAACATATGTTATTAGATCCAAATTTACACAATATCATCATGAGAGCAGTCTACTTAGTAGTGATGGTATTTCTCAACTCTTGCATGGTAAATTGGCAGTCATCATTTTCCTCTATGTACGTGTATATTTGCTCCATTGCTGTATCAATCATCAACGATCTCGGAGCAACTTTTTTGTCAACATTACTCGGGTGAATAGAATTTTTGATCAAGTTATAACAATCTGCATGATATTTTACTTGAAGTGCCTGTAAATCTGTTATACCAGAAATTCTTTTATGAATTTCTCGATAATCATTTTTCTGTACGACAATAAAATTCATGACAAAGTCATTTAAAGTTGAAGTATTAATGTATGAAACGTCTTCGCCGATTTTTATTCAATTTTGCTTCTATTTCCTTATCAGCTTCGTGCCCACAAAGGAAACAGTTTTTTTTTCCCAATCAAAGTTTGATGAATCAATGCTACTTCGGAGCTTTTTCTTTGGAGGCGAAATTGGAGTTTCAACTGGCTTCTTTTTATATGCTTTAATATATTTTTTTTTTATATATTTTTGCAACAACTTTTATGGGTGTAAACAACATCAGTTTGTATGCGAGGTAACAATCCATCCTGTTGTTCGCTTGAAGCAGTTCTCAACGTGGTTACTCCTCTTATTTTTATAATATCACCCAAATCTGAATTGTTTTCAGAAGATGAACCCAATTTTTCCCATATTATGCAGCTATGTTCATTAGTCATGCTACTGATCGTTGGTTTATCCATTGTTCGAAAACTGTAATAGAAAGCATTTTATTCATTTTTTCCACTTTAATTGCCTTTTAATCATAAATTCAACTATTATTTAATTGATCTTCTAATAATTAAGTGCATATTTTCAATCTACTTACTTTAACGAAGAAATCAAAATACTTATGTAGAAGTTTGATAGGAAAAAATTGTTTTCAATAAAACTTCCATTTTGAAATATACACAAATTTTCGTAAAATCATCAAATTTCCACTTTTAAATACACACAACGTGCACAAGACACGTGTCATTTACAACTGAACTAGCCCGAAAAATTCCGTTCAGGTGAATCTTGCAGCTGCCGCTCTCCCCACCACGTTTTACTATGTTGTCAAGGTCCCTACATGCCTTCACACAGGTATGTTTGAAAGATGTTCATTTATGTAATCTGTCTACTTAGGTGAAATCAAACATATACATGAAAAAATATTTTAAGTAGAATTATATATGCTCAAATATTAACTGTTTATATTTTTTAGTTTAAATAATAAAAAATTAAAAGCACGAAAAATTTTGGGTAAACTTTGTAATTTATAGCATAAAAACAAAACTCTACATCAACCATATAAATTAATTCACTGTAACGAAAAAGTCTGAGGCCAAATCCCCGGGCGCTGCACTAAATCTAATCTCTGGCTTATAATAGCTAATTTTTGTCATTGTTTGGGAGTTTTGTACAAATATATTCGGTGCTGTTGCAAGGAAAGTCTTCTCAATTATATTTTGTTTTCTTGTATTTAAATGATTTAGTGTAACTTTTTCTTAATACCTGTGTATACTTAATTTTCTTATTTTTACAACTCAAAAAGTATAATTATGGAATGTGATTAATAAAACTATTTGTTCATTGCTATTCCAATTTGCTTACAAAAATAGATTTTTATTCTTAAGATCACTGCAATATTCCTAATGATAATACTATTTACTTAGTTGTATAAAAATTTGTGCTTTTTCTTCATTTTATGTTTAATTTTAGTGTAGGATTTCTTTTTCTCTCTAAACCTATTTTTTAAAAATATTACGTTTCATTTTCCTGCTTCAACTAGGATTAGAAAGAATCCTGCATTCATTTCCCTAGAACAGGGATGTCCAACCCGTGGCCAGCCTTGAATAATTTAGCAGCCCACGAAGTTCTTTACAAAATTCGACTATTTTGTACAATATTTTTCGTTTAAAAAGTTTTTTGTACAAAATAAATCCCATAACTTATTATTTTATCACGCTGCTTCTGTTACTGCAAATCTCTTTTCCTAAATTGAAATTTATCAAACAAACCATGCTCAAACTTAACGAGTGAAAATCTGCAACATCAATTACGATACACAAATACACATATATTGAAATCGACTTGCAAAAACTAAGTGAAAGAGTTGAGAAACAGATATCTCACTAATGAAATAAGTTAAACATTATCTGACCATTGCATTATTACACTGCTGGACAATTGCTAAGGACGGATCACAAATTGCTATGTAGCATAACATTAAGCTGAGACATGAGGCCTAGTAGGATAAAATATAGTTGCCACACTGTTCAGACATTAGAATAAGGAATATTTATTGTTCTGGAAAGTACAAAAGCTGTGAAACATCCGAAAGAAAAAAAAATGTTCATTTGATCTGCGTACGGAGAAATGGAACAATGCATCTAAAGTCAGCAGGCACCTTTAAAGAAAGGTATCAGTACGGGATATGTCCACTGTGGAGTGTGATGCAACATTCCACACGTCGTACCACATACTTTGCACAACACTATCCAGCAGCTGTTGAGGCAATTTATCCCATTCCACTGTGAGTGCACGGATGAGGGTGTTCTTGTTTGTTGGAGGATAGTTTCACCAGCAACTTGCCTCCCAAAGCATCCTGTACACGTTTTCAATGGGGTTTAGATCTGGAGAACGCACTGGCCATACGAGACGTTGAATGCCCTCGCTGTCTAGACAATCCTGAACAGCGAGTGTTCGATGACATGTTGCGTTGCCGTCCATAAAAACAAATTTATCACCGACAGCACCACAGAAAAAGATTTAACATGATGAAGTAGAACTTCATCAATGTATCGCTGGGCCTGTCATAGTCCCATTCGCAACCACATGTAGGCGCGTGCGGCCATTGATCATGATGCCGACCCACACCATGATACTGCATGTCGGATATCGGTCCTTTTCCTGGATATTTTCTGGACGATAAGCAGTACCCACTCTCGCCAGATCAGTTGGCGTCTACAATCCGATGACAGACTGAACCTACTCTCATCTGAGAATAGCACGCATGCCCAGTCCTGTTCAGTCCAATTGTGATGCTCACGACACCATTGCAAACGGGCAGTACGGTGCTGTCTGGTCAATGGGACACACACAACAGGTCTGCGTGCGTATAGTCCCCTCCTCCTCCTCAAACGTCTGGCAATAGTTTTTCGGGAGATTTGCTTTCCTGAGGCAGCAAGAAGATTAGCCACCTGCTGAGCTGTGGGTGCGCCTGTTCCGTTTTTTGCTGATAGGACGATATATCTGTCTTCTGCAGGCGCCGTACTTCTAACACGACCTCCCCTGCACGCCTACTACACATTCCAGTAGTTTTAAATGAATTCCACAGCCGTGAAACAACGCTGTGAGCGATGTCGAACTACCTGGCAACATCTGTTATTTTTCGCCCCTCTTCGATCTTTCAAATAATTCGGCAACGCATAAAATCATCTATGTGATGTCGGGAAGACATGCCAAAAATTTTAAGTTCGTCTATTAAATCTTTCCTGTAAAACTTTGACTTGAAACAACAACTGTCCACACACGTCAAAACCTTTAAAGCTTTATGAACGCTATCACGTGATGAACAGACGTGGAAAAAATTTGCATACTCATACTTCTTACTAATATCCCGCACTTATTCTAATTTTTCACATTTTGCTTCCTTTCATTTTGTGGTTGCTATGGATGATAGTGTTATCCGTCCTTAGCAATTGTCCAGCAGTGTATTTTTCTATCTATGTTTGTATACATGAAAACAATAATATATCAGTCTGTTTCAAATTTTCACTTAAAAAAAAGAAGTTTGTAATGGATCCAAATCTTATATAAAAAATATATATTTTTATATGTAGCCCGCTTGATTGTAAAGTTTTTCCAAAGTATCCCGCGAGGTCACTTGGGTTGGCCACCCCTGCTCTCTAACCCCACTTACATCGAAGCTAGGAACTTTACTTTTACTGTTGGGGGTGCAAACTACCAGTTTCAGAGTGGCAGGTGGGCGGAAACGTCCCTCCTTTCCTTTTTAGGGGCGAGTATGTCCGACTGAAGACAAAAAGAGCCGAATCAGCATTACATTCCCAAGCGTGACGTTCATTCAAATTCACTCTCAAGCAAATTGTGCAATAGAAGTTACAACTTCAAAAACATTCCTGCTCACAACCAACCTCTCTAACTGACCACTACCTGAAACTCGTAGAAAAACCAGTTCAGGTAGGATTACCTCTTCTTCCTTAGTTGGCAAGGTTTTGCTAATTTGGCATAAAAGTCTTAAGAGTTCGCAACACTTAGTCAAATCAGTGGGCTCCAACTGAATTAAGTTCCATAAAATAAATGTATACATATTTAAGTACTTTGAAGGCATGATACTTTTTTACAGATTTTATATATAATATATCCAATTTTTATATTCATTGTCAAAACATCTCACTGAAAGTTAACATACTATTTTCAAAATAAAATTATGCAAAAAACACCATATAATTTTAGTACTTCTATTAATGCCTCTCTTCATCAACCTTTTCAATACATTCAATTTATAATACATCATTTCCTGTGAGAAAACATTTCTCCATGTCCAGTTTTAAATTATAGAGGTACTTTTCTAACCATTCTTAATACAAAATTAAATAAGTGCCCTTTAGGAGTAACAAACCTTTTAATATGCACATAACCACAATAACATCAGAAGATATTCATCCTGTTTAGCTGAAAAATAAACTACATAATATCCTAACTTGTTTCATTTTTTATAATACTTTCTATTAATTGTCAATAATAAAAAAGATGTTTCAAAGAAATTTTATCCTTTTCCCATTCACAAACAAAAGGAAAGGAAATGTAGTCAAATTCTTGCAATAATCATCTAATTTTCAACATCATGTGATTCCAAATACACACAACTTTTTTAACGTGGTACATATGGCCCTTAAAAAAAAATCATGTAAAAAAATACATACAACATACAGTAAATTTGGAGACATATCCCACAACTAAAAAAATCATGCAAGATGAAAAAACTTAAAACATTTTCCCAAAAAACCATGCAAAAAAGTAATAATGAAATTCATGTTTCATACCTATAAAACAAATTCATTTTTAACTACAAATTTTTTTTTTTTAAATTAGTGTACAGTGAAAATTTAGTCTTATAAGTACATACAATATAAAAATTCACACCGAAATTAGGAATTAAACTACTAACCAAAAACTATTCATCACTACTTGATAACAAGTGTGCAGGTTTATAACGAACTGGATCAAAAATGCTATCAGTAATATGTCAGATGTCTAACAGAATTGTAGGCTTGGATTCAAATGAAAAATTTCATTCGTTATTAGCGACCTTTGTTGGGGGTTTTGTTGTTGTTACAAAGTCTGTTAATAGCAGCACTTCTTATGGTGTCTCAAGTTGCTTAACATAATTTTTGATATCCTGCTATACTCTATATCAGGATCACGAGTAAGAAAATGTTCTTCCATACTTCTAGAAAAATTAAATCAGCTGTTAATAGGTGAACTTCACCTTCGACTTTGTCATCATCAACTTCGTCATTATCATAAATTGTCAAATTCGATCAAATCATCCTTATGCAAAAGGTACAAATCCCCAAGTTCTTTTAGGATTTGTGCCATAACAAAAAAATTTGTGTAAAAAAAAAGAAATTGTTAAATTTGTGTACTGTGTTATTTCAAAATCATGTAAAAAAACACAGTTGTGTAGTTCTGAAGTTGTTTTTCATAACAACGTGTGGAGTTGGGATAATCTTGCTCTTAATCTCAGAAATACACTATTCAAAAAGGCATACTGTGGATGAAACAGAATGGACTGAAAACTCAACTTATTCTTATGATGGGTAACAAAAGTTAATCCAAATCGATGTAATTTTTCAAAACTGTTTAAAGGATGGTTAAATATTTTTCAAAATCTCCTTATCTCAGAACTCAAATGTTGTTCAAATTTTTCTTTTCTTCAATACACCAAAGAGCTTGAATCTTAATGACTTATGTAAAACTCATTTTAGGATTTAATAAGAAAAAAGCCAGTAACTTGCACAGAATATTTTGACAATGACTTTAAATTGTAAAATCATGAACATTTAAGACTTTCGAAAACTGAAACTTGATAAAACATTTAGAAGGGAATTAAATCAAAATTGTTCCAAAATTTTAGTTCAGGAAAAAAAATTTAAGTTAAAGAGTAAACAGTTCACAACCTATTTAAATAAATAGTTTTGGTCATCATAAAGAGATTTTTAGTTGATTAAAAATTAAACTACACGAAACTTACAATATACTACATCCTTAAAATTTTCTATGTTGCAATGGGTTTTTTTCCCCCACTAGGAAATTTATCACTACAATTGGTGAATCAAAACGTAATGACAAAATTCGAGAACATAAAAAAATACAGCTTGCAAAAAAGATTCAACAAATATGTTCATTTATATTAAGTAAAAAATATAAGATATATTATAATACACAAAGACAAAGAAAAAGGCCATGTTGTAAAAATGCATGCTCATCTTCAACACAGAAAACACTGTGTTGACAACTCAGCCATATAAAGAAAATTATAATTATATATAATTAAGAAAGATGAACTTTTAATAAACTCCATGTATAGCTTTGGTTTTTGTTTCTATGGTAGAAAAATATAAAGTAACAATTACATTTTAATTTCTAAGTAGTCCATAAAAAATAAGCTTGTAAATAAAGAAAATATCAAATCAAATTCATTACAAAAAAATTTTATATGAAACAAAACTAAATATATAATTGTAAAAGGCAAAAATATCTCATAATTCAAAAATAGGCTAATAACTGCAATCAGCATTTTTAAAAAATACAAGCTGGCCATGAGTTAAAACCAATTCATTAAATTAGCAGCTTACAGTAATCTCAGCTTTCACATTTCCTTCTACTTGGTGGTTTTTAAAATTATGTGGATTTTTTCTTTGATTTTCATTAGCTACATTATGGAACCTTGTTTGAGCTCTTGCTTCTTGATATTGTCTCTCCGCGTCTTGATATCTAGCAGCATCAACCCAAACATTTTCCCTCTGAAGAGCAGCAAGAGGAAGGATTCCTATATATATTTTTAAAAAAAAAGACTCAAGGTACATTTTTAAATACATTCATATCTAACTTTACAAAAAAAATCAAAAGATCAATATTCATAAATTTGAGATAAAAACAGTTAAATAGAAAGTAATATAAATAAAGTAGTGTTAAAATAATAAAATTAGCACTTAAAACAAGCCTTAAAAAAAGTCTTTAATCCAATCCTGCCAGAATTGGAATTTTTTTCGAGCCCGACCCCCTGTAAACTCCTGAGTTCGCGAAAAGGAAAATATGTGTGTGTGTAATACATAACTATAGTTCCAAGTTTATAATACACTTTCTTCAAGTGAAATGGCAGATTTTGCAAATTAAAAATATTCTACAGATCAAATTCATCAGTAACTATTTTAGCTAACTTTCAATAGATTTCTAAGAAATAAAAAGTTTAGCACTTGAAACTTTAGAATATCACAGAAAAAATATATTACAGAGATTGAGAGAAATCTAATGGGAAGGGGGGGATATAATTTGCACTATATATAAATTCAACAAGAAAAATTTAATTGTATAAGGTACATGCAATGTTGGAAGCTCTCTCTGGTTAATTCTGGCGCGATTGGATTGAAGACTTTTTTAAGGCTTGATCTTGAACTTCTTCAAGTGAAGGACATCTACATGACACACCCAATTTTAACAGCTTCCAAAACCTCTTCATTATTTCCAAAACCATCAAAATGTGCTGTCATCAATTACATCCTTCACACACACACAAACTTGATGTGTATACTATGCAGTACTACTTTATGTTGAATTATAATGAACAGTCCTGTATGTACTTTATCAAGAAAGCCATGTTAACTCATAACTTTAACAATTGATCAGAAACAGCCCATCTTTTTTTTATATATATCAGAAACACCAAACATTCGTATGCTGTGTATTTGCACCTTTAACTGGCAAACAATTCGGGCCAAATCACAATATTCAAGAATTTGCAACATCAACTAGAAATGTACACCTTTAAAAGTGAATGTAACTTTTTCGCATACCAGATACAGTGAATTATTAAAAACAAAATATTTATCCATCACAGAAAAACTTACCCTTTGCTCTCAAGTTCTACTTTTCTATGAGTACCCTTTTTCTTAATTGCATATATAAGAAAAACCTTAAACGGAACTCGGTAAAATTCTAGGAGAGCCCACACCCTTGGCGACAAACCGAAAAAAGCGCCAAGCCAGAACAAGATGGCGCCAAGCAAAGCCGACAAAGGAATATAGCGGGAAAAGGTGGATGCGTAATGAAAATATATGTAAATACAGGAATTAAACATTTAAGATAAAAAAATATAAATACAGCACTTACTTTATTACAGCTGATCTTTTCCAAGTGGAGGGTACAGCGCAACAACAGATTTTAAAAAGCTTTAAAGGTCTCATCGCTAAGCGAATGATTGTGTGAGCACCGCCATATTTATTCTGTGAGGTAATGGTCAAACATACATTCGGCGTGGCTGGTACAATTTCGAAGAAAGCATTTTATTGCCGACCATGTTACATCATGACGATCATTACATTTAGGACATTCATAACTTGAGAAGCAATCAATCCTTCCTTCATACACCATTCAATCCTTTCTTACCTTTCGCATTCAACAAAGTAAAAAATTCTAAAGTATATTCCCACACACAAGCAGCCAGCCCGGAGCCCAACAACAAAATGAAATTCGAAATGCGTGCCCACAATATACGAAAATGCTAGAAATAGTTAGGGTTGCCACATGCAGTGTTTAAAAAAAAGCAGGGTTACCAAGATGGCACAGTTATCGCCAACCAAAGTAATTCGCACCAAGGGTGTGGGCTCTCCTAGGAGTGAATCGTCAGTTTTTTTCTTAGTGATTTTTTTTTTGTTTCTCACAAAATTTCTTTTTTGAGTCTTGGCACCTTTTTAATTTACCGTATTTTCCTGTATATAATCCCCAGCGGCATATTATTCGCAGAGCCCTTTTTTCGAATAAAAAAAAAACATTGTATAATCCGTGGCAGTTTTGACGGTGAATAATCCAAAATATAAATTGCCGATAAGGAGACACATAAAATAAAAAATATAATTAAAAATAGAAGTAACAAATTGTACAGAGGACAACATTTATTATAAAACACATCTATTTAAATATGTATCAATATTTTGTATGATAATCTCAATAAAACAAAACAATTCTCTGCTAGTGCCATTTATGTTTTAAGTTGTTAAGCAAAACATTGCACACGGAAAAAATCTTTTTAATGTAGCAAGTTAACAGCAAAAAAATTAAGTTCTCCCCTTTTACACCTATATACACTTTCAAAAAAAAATAAATATTACCTTGAACGATGAAAATATTTATTAACAGTTAAAAAAAAAGCTTTCAAAATCTGATTCGAAATGAATAATTTATCACATCTGCGCGTAACACATCCAAGTCACTCGATAGTAAAGACTCATCGTCAGTTATTTTTGACAGTAATATTACATTTTCGAAAAGCGTTCTTTACTGTAGTTTCAGCAACATCATTCCATGCATTCAGGATCCAGTTGGAGACATTTTCATATGATGCCCGCTTCAATTTTCCCATTTTTGTAGTTTTGTTCTCCATCTGACATCCACTGTTCCATAACTTTCTAACTTTTGATTTGAAAGATCTATTAATACCAACATCTAAAGGCTGCAATTTTTTTGTCAGTCCTCCAGGTATTATGGCAATTTTTGAAGACGCGGACTTTAGAGCATTTTTTACGTTTTCACTCACATGTGCTTTCATGGAGTCCATAAGTAAAAATGCCTTAGGATGAAAATAAAAATTTTTGAGTTTTCTTCAGATAGTCTGCAGCCATTACAACATGATTTGCTCTTTCATCCGGCCATTTTCATTCGCATGAATTTCCACACCTTTAGGAAAGTTCTTTTTTGGGAGCATTTTTCTTTTAAAAATTAACATCAGCGACAATTTCAAACCATTTGCAGCACAGCATAAAACTACAGTAAATGACATTCTCTCATTTCGAGTAGTATTTATAGGAATACTACTTGCTCTTTGAACGTCGACGGTCCTGGTAGGTGGAATATCAAATGATAATGAACGTTTTTCGCCTTTTCCAAAAAAACGTCATTTTGACATCTGACTTCGTTTGAGAAGGTTTGCTCTCCACCGGTTGTTGTTAATGGCGTGTGAAAGGAAATTAATTGAAAGTGAGGCTACGACAGGTTTCTTTGTGCTCCTGGGCACAAAGGGGAAGAAAGAGAGATTAGAATGGTGTATGAAAGCTAATTTAATTGCTTCTCGTTATGAATGTCCGAGGTTTAAAAAAATATGCGTTTGTAAGAACGAAAGGGAACGGTTGACGGCTACGAATGGCATTGCCGCAACCAGTGGAAAGATAATCGCCACGACGTTGTTCGGAGTGTGAGAAAGGGCACTTGGTTTAGCGAAAGCAAACTTGCTATAATAATTATCTTGCGTTTGACGAGATATTGGTTTGGCAAGAGCATGAATGCGTTCGTGGTGAATGACTTGAAAATTAATAAGAATAGGTCACAAGTTGGTGGATGACAATTTTCATGAATTCCTTGCATCCATCGCAAGGGTGTATCCACCAACGGAACATGACGAAATGCAAGCGTAAGGTAAGTGCCTTTTAACATTTTTTAAAATGATTGATTTCATGTATTTCTTCGATTTTATATTTGCGAAACGCCCTTTAGTCCTTTTTTAAAAATGTAAATCATGTTGTACACACTGGTTTTAGAATGTTTTTTTAAAATGAATTTCATTGCTTTCTCCGTTTTTTTCTTTACATAATGATTAATTTAATGTATTTATTCGATTTCATCTTTGCGAAACGCCCATTTCATCCCCCCGCTGACGCATGCGCTTCCCAAGAGTTTTTCGTCATTGACGCCTTTTTGAAAACCTTCAATTTGGAGCTTTTTGGCGCGAAGAACAGCAGTGGGTCCTCCTAGGATTTTACCCTAACATGCTTTCGCTTCATCATGATAAAAACTTTCAAAGGACGTAACAGCTCTAGTCAAGACAAAGTTGTAAATGACGCCAGCGACTTGTAACTGCTATTTCCTTCTGAGGAACCGAATTTGTTCTAGAACGTAATTGGATAAAAACTAATTATGGCCGTAATACGTCAGCCGAGTCGTGAAAGCGCCATCTATTTATTTTATAAAACATAAACGGCATTTCTTTCAAAACTTAGTTAGCTTCTCTGATGGAGAATGTTTTTTCTCAGATAAACCGCGGCGGCGTATAATACACACAACGAAATTTGAAACTTTTTAAACACAGAATCCGCGGATTATATACAGGAAAATACGGTAAGACATCATGCAATGAAAAAAAATAATAATGCTTCAATAAATTTTAAGAAAAAAATTATAGAAAGACTGAAAGATGTTTGAATATTTTTTCCTTAAAGATAAATATCTTATGCAGCAAAAAATGACAGGGAAATTTGTCATTGTATTCCTCTTTATTTTATGTACAGTCAAGTCACAAAAGTCAACATGCATAAAAAAATTACACATTTGAGGGCAAGTATAAAAACTCAAAAGCAGTAATACTTTTTTCATATTCATTTACAAACTACATTTGCATATATTTATGCTAAAAATTTTTCCAATAAAAACTAATTTTAACCTTTAAAATTGACAATTCTTCAGCTGAGTTTGTTCCATATGTGTTCAATGAGATTCAAATCTGGTACTCTGAGTGCTGGTAGGTACTCTCACATTTTTTGCTTTGGATCATATGTTAACTGTCTGCCTATAAGTGATTTTAAAATATATATGAAACAATCCATTGCACCTTCTATGGGGTTTTTCCTGAAGTCTATGCAGATTTTTGCATAATTTACAAAATGTAACGTAACTTACAAAAAATATTTCATTCCTTAAATTGCATTTTAATATGTGTATGTTGATTTTTGTGACTGATTTATATATTTCCTCTCATTTTTAATATTCATATTTAATTTTGGTTTGTCATTTTAAAGCTATAAGGATGTGTGTAATGATATTTGGTATTGCCCCTTTTGTATTCCTTACACTTTTTCTTTATAATTAAGTTTTTCATCATTTATTTTTACAGTATGATGCATCTGATATTTAGGTGTAATACATGTTTTTAATTTTTCTCTTTATTTAATCATTTAACAGTTTATTTTCTCTTGTCTCAAAAAATAAGCATATTTTTATAAACATTTTAAAGATGAAATCAATTACATAAACTCAAATCGGAACTAATTCGATATTGGGCAGCGTTTGCTGTAGTTGGAATGGAATCCAATATGGCGGCCTAACGGTAATTTAATGATACACAATAATTTTAAAGAACTGTTTTGAAATACATTGAAATGTATTTCAAATAAAGGATATAGGAAGAGATTGAGAATAACCTAGATCAATCAATAAATAATGAATATCAATAATATGTAATAAAAAGTAACATGTAGTAATAGCAGTTATAATAAAAGCAGCATACAATAATCTTATATATTATTTTATCATAATTATATATAATATTCATATAGTACAATTTAACAACACAGTTATTAGAAATAATAATCATAATATAACTTAATAGTAATTATAAAAAGAATCGTCGAATTGTAAAAAAATTTAAAAAATGCATAAGATTACTCGTATTACATAATTATAAATAAATAACATAATAGCTATAAATAAACAAAAATAGTTATAGATAAATAACAGAAATAGTTATAAATAAACAGAAATAGTTATAAATAAACAGAAATAGTTATAAATAAATAACATTAATTACAAATAAATGTTAAAACAATTATAAATAACGAAAATTAGATGATTATTAAAAAAGTAATAATTGCAATTTTGACTCCTAGGAGAGCCCCCACCCTTGGCGCGAATTACTTTGGTTGGCGATAATTGCGCCTCATGGTAACCTTGCTTTTAAATACAACATATGGCAACCCTAACTTTTTCTAGAATTTTCGTCATTTGTGGGCGCGCATTTCAAATTTCATTTTGTTGTTGGGCACCGGGTTGAAAGTATGGCTGCGCTTGTAAGTGAATACACGTTAGAATTTTTTACGTTATTGAATGCTAGAGGCAAGAAAGAATTGATTGAGAATGGTGTATGAAAGAAGGATTAATTGCTTCAAGTTATGAATGTCCTAAATGTAATGAGCAAATGGGATTAAATGAACGAAAGAGTGTTGTTTTGGATGGATTTGAATGGAGATGTCGAAAAAAAGGTGTGAATACGCATGTTTGCAGAAGTATAAGAAAGAATTCGTGGTTTTCCAATAGTAAGTTAATCGGCAATAAAACGTTTTCTCCATAATCACACCAGCCAAGCAGAAGGCATGTTCGACCATTACCTCGCTGAGTATTTATGGCGGCGCTCTCTCGCGATCACTCACTCAGCGACGGAGCTTTTCCGGATTTTTTTAAAAGCAGTTGTTACACTTTACCCTCCACTTGGGAAGGATCAACAATAAGAAAGTAAGTGCTGTTGTTATATTTTTTATCTTAAATGTTAAATTTCTGTATTTTCATTGCGCATCCATCTTATACTGCTATATTTACTTGTCACCGTTGTCGGGTTTGCTTGGCGCCATTTCGTTTTCGCTTTTTCCGGTTTGGCGCCAAGGGTGGGGGCTCTCCTAGGAGTTTACCCAATTTTGTATTACATTATGAATAAATTAATTACATAATGTATGTTAAAATCAACAAAGTAGTGAAAGCTTGAAATATGAAACTTGCACTGCAAGTTCCTTCAAAGAATTGCATCAAACAAATAACATAAAAAACATTTTGAAACAAAAATAAACGATTTATAGCGATAATTAAAAGCACAACACTGATTCTTTTTAAGAACAAAATATTCTAGAACTCACTCATTTTAGAAATATCCATATTCAAAAATAGCACAGAATTAAACAGAAGATGCAAACAAGAGGAAAATTACTGAAAATGTGTGGTTAATTTTTTAAAGAAATAGTCTGAAATTAATAGGGTTACAGCGGGGAAAAACGAACAGTTATTTCTAATATACGTTATCCCCATGGAAACCACATCGACAGACGATAAAAATTTGAATTGCCCGCCGATAAAATAAGAAATTTCCAGAAATAGTTAGGTTTACCATATCTAGTATATCAAAGTAGGGTTACCAAGATGGCGCAACTATCACCAACCAAATTAATTCCTGCCAAGGGTGTGGCACTCCTAGGACCAAACCAGTGTTTTTCATAAGGGATTGGGCAAAATTCCTGGTTGTCCTTTTTTTTTCTCTTTATATTGCCCCATGTCATTCAATACAACAATCTATAATATTAAGCCAAAAATTTTAATGAGAATGTTCCTTTAAGTTCCTGATATAAAACTAAAGCATTCCAGAACAATGTATCTAAAAAGTGAAAGAATATTTTTGTAATATTTCTTTCTTTTATGTGATTGGGTAATTCATGAGATACTGAACAATTCCATTTATACCACCCATGGTATTATTGTATATTTCATTAATATCTGTGGCTTTTGACTTCATCCTTGTAAGACTGTACTTCAATCATCACAGGGTTGTCAACATCTCAAAGCTGATAACAGAGAAGACTTTTTATCCATTCATGATGTCGACTTTCCCTCTTTGGTATGCACAGATTTCTCCTTTTTTTAAAATTTGACTGCAATTCATTTGGGACATTCTTTTTATTGAGTGTTCCCATACATATCTTTATGATAATTCAGAAGTATATCTACAAGTTTTAGTGAAGTCTAATTATTTGTTAGGCAATATCCTTTATTCAATAGTGGCTGCATAAGTCATCACCACTTGAGAACTTACACAAATGCTGGTAATCGTCATATGTATATAATAGACTGATGTACATAACCCGATTTCAATTTACACAAAACAATACTTTGTATGCCGAATCGTGACCTCTTTAAAAGTATATACTTTTTCCAGTGCAATCTTCCCTTGAAGAGCATCAAGCTTTCATCTATTGTCACATCTTTCAGGTATAATATTTTCTTTAATAATGAGAATTCAACTGTTTGATTACCTGCCAGTTTTTGCACTTATGGACACTCGTGTTTTTTTACATCAATTTCGCATCTGAAAAATGTAAATACTGGTGAATAAGATAAAAGCATACACAAGGCATTACTTTTGAAAAGATGGAGCTGTTGAATGTCTCTTACTCCAATATTGCTTTACATAAGGCTTTTTCCACAATTCCTTTTAATATATTCAAACACAGAAAACTTAAATTTTGTCTTCAAACATTGGATCCCATTTTCTTACTCATTTTTTCCTTTATATAGATTACCATTTCGAATCATTCAACTGGCATATTTATTCATTTCAGAAATTATTATTTCAAAGAGGTTATTGTTTAAGAAAATGTCAAGAAATTATCCATTACCTAAGCTGATGTTTAAATGAACTGCTGGATTTGGAAAAAGGAAAGAACAGAGGTAAAGAAGGATTATGAATATCAAGTTCTAAACTTGAGTTAGGTCATCCAAACTTAAGTTCCTCATCAATAGAGAAGTCTGATTATAAACTTTCATTACATCCAGAATCATTTCGAGAAACTTCAAATTCACTATCCGAGACAATATCAGAATTATCTTCTGTTATAAGTCACTCATAATCGGTCATTTTTCT
Organism: Trichonephila clavipes; assembly: GCA_019973935.1. Taxonomy (NCBI): domain Eukaryota; kingdom Metazoa; phylum Arthropoda; class Arachnida; order Araneae; family Nephilidae; genus Trichonephila; species Trichonephila clavipes. The sequence goes on along the minus strand of BMAU01009753.1, from coordinate 4,958 downwards.
TCCATTTTAAGCTCCAAATTTAAAAGAAAGTGTTCGTAGTGTGCTGTACATCAAGATGGTAAAAAGAAAATTCCCACCATAATTTGTCTACAAGAAATCAATAAAATCTAACATTAAAACAAGTAAAATTTTTTTTGAAATCCTAACTTTACTCGACTACTAGAGACATTTGTTAGAACATAGCACTCTTAATGAACAGAAAATATGGGAACATCAGAAGATTAAAGTAGAAAAACATGTTGCCCGAGTGGGAAGTGCTATTTCCTAGTGACCGAGCTGCATTCAGGCAAAACTGGGAAGTAGTTAATGTTCATTTTGTTTGATAATGATGAAAAATTGAACATTTTCTGAACCAATCATTAAAAACATTTGTTAGGCTTAATATTAAGCTATTATTGTTTCAGATTTTATTTCCTTCCACAATAAGATCATGCTCAGTGCATGATGGCAAATAAATCCTAATATGTAATTATACTCAGATTTTTATGTTTAGATTCAAAGCTATTTCAACCATTTTCTAAGCCCCTATTCATATATGGACAGTGTTTCCTAAATTTTGCATTTATGTACATGTTTGGTTTCCACAAACACTATATATAAGGCACATATCAGGTCTAATTAGATATGGGGACTGAGCATATAGTACATTTGAACCATATAGTATCATACAGATATAAGCATATTACACACATGAAAATATGAATATACAACTAATTTAGTTCTTTTCTCATTCAACATCAAATTCCAAATTATCAGATTCTTGATAATCTTAGTATCATTATCTCAATAATTAAAGATGACATAGTTTAAAAAAATACCATGAAAAATTTATTGAAGTCATGGTATATGATTAAAAAGAGTAAAGCATATAGGTAATGTTTTTACTACATCACAAAAAATTATTTTTTAGAATCAGTATATCAACATTTTTCATGCTCTACATGTTACAATATTATAATCCATTTACAAAGAAACATTTTCAAATAAAGGGGATATGCTTGATTAATATACAAATATTTCTTTCCATTATTTCAAAATTGCACTTGCATAATTAAAATTACTAGATGTAATTTTCCACACATACAAAATTAGTGTTCGCCCACAGTAATTGAAGTCAGATGTTTAAGAAAAACTAAATAAGTTCGACAATTTTTACAAATCATATATAGGTGTTGATTGCTCTCCAACATTACTTTTGAGCTCCCCCCTCCCAACACCAATTATTGAATTTCAGTATCCCAGAGGTTCCGATACGGATTCCCCCTGAAAGAAATATACAACTCATTCAAAATGTTTAAGCATGCATGCACCTAAAACACAGTTTCAAGAGTAGTATTAGCAGGTGAAGAATATTTGTATTATAAGTATTTCATAAAAAGTGAATTGGGAACTCAGAATTATAGAATTGCGTGCTAGAAATCATACTTATCTTCAGCAAATTCGAAGAACCCTTAAGCCTTATCAAGGCAACAAGGAAAATAAACTATTTTCAACGGCTAATGTTAACAAAAAAAATATTTTTGTTGAATAGAAATTCCGCAAGAACATTATGTCCCTCCCCCGAACCAAAGGATTGCCCCCATCCAAACTTGTTAGAAACATGAAAAAGCAAGTTTTCTCTTTATTAAATAGATTTGTCTCTACAATTATGACACTACTGCTTTTTTTAAGGCAAAAGAACATACAACAAAATTCTCAACTTCTAAAAAATTACCCTTACCGTTTAATGGCATTATTTAATTATCTTTGCGTAACTCCAAGAAAACACGTTGGCTACTCAAGAAAAACGGACACGAAAGAATTTGAATGGGCTGAGTTGCCACAGATATTTTCGAGCAATAAAACACATTGTTGCCACCCTTTAATACAAAATAAATTACTTCAAATTCAATTTTGTATTTGGCTACAAGTTCTTTTAGTACGTTTGAAAATATTATAAAAAGATACTTCTTGGAATATTTCCCATGAAGGGAACAATGGTTGATAATCTTTTTTGAAACAATTTTAAACATTAAATTAATCACCAAATATTTTCCTTGCGGCCAATCATAATACTTGCATTTCGGTAGAAAACTCGGGAAATCTTTTATGGACAAGTTCTAACGTAAAGCTTACTATGGGGGCGCTGATGTCATTGTAACCCTTTTTGTTTTCCAGTTTCAGCAAAATAACATTGTTTTGTATACGTTTGTAGGCAGTAGCTATTTTAATTTGTCTTAGATTTCGCAAAAAAAAAATTTTATCAATTAAAAATGAGCAGCCCTAGAAAGAGCAAACTGGGAACTATGTGTTCTGCAGTTGGATGCAGTATGAGAAGCGGTACAAATTTGCTTTGGGCTGTTAAAATGTACCGCTTTCCAACAAATCCATCTAGAAGGCTGCAATGGGAGGCTGCATTGCAAAGAAAAAATTGGAAAGCAAATCCTAAATCTGCACTTTGTAACAAGCATTTCATTACAGGTTAGTATTGAAAGGATTCTATTCTAATTTTGTTGCATTTTATTTTGGGCTAGATTATCCATCGCCAAATCCTCTTTTCTAGCCAAATATTTACTAACAAAATTAAATTTCTTTATTCTATAAAATCCTACAAGATTTTCCTTTTTTTTTATTGTATCAATTTAAGAAAAAAATTAATAAGGTTCTTGTTTTATGTAGTAAAACACTTTTATATACATCTGAGTGAAATAATTAAATGATTTTTCCCCTTAAAAGGACTTGTTACCTCTTGAACGATTTTTTCATTTATGTGTTTAAAAATTATGTTTTAGCATTTGTTAATGCCCATGTAAACTTTGGCATGTTAGCGCCCCATCTTGGCGAATGGACTATATTCATGTGACGTCACGATCACGTGATTCCGTCAACCGGTGAATATGGCGTCGTTTTTTTTTTTACTATTGCGTACGATTATTTTGTTCTTAAAGATTTACAATTTACTTTCTAAAATGTCTTATTTTGCTGAAATGGTTGCTCGATCAGTTATAGAAAGAATAATTAGAAAGAAAAAAATAATTTTATAATATCATTATAACAAATCAAAGTGCTTTGGTAGCATGATGAAGCGTGAGGATTATATAGCATCTTGCCTGTGTTTGACCACTCTTTGAATAATGTTTTCAACACCGTAAGACAAATGAAACTTCTTCAAAAAGGATTTTGGATAGATGTAGACTTACAATATTTAAAAGCAAATATTTGTTTATTTTACATCAAGTTATATTGAGAACATATTATGTTTAGTTAACTTAAATTTTATTTATGTTGCACATCTTCAGAGTAGTTAACAGAGGTACTTCAGCATTTAATTATCTAAAATTAGAACACAAGAATCTGATATGTAACCATACATATATCAAAAAGAAAAAAAAGTATATATATTTATAAAACTTATTTTACTTAGTAATTTTACAATATTACGGGTAAAAAGAAAAAATAAAGAAATGGAAACATATCTTACACTTTATTACAGCTCTGTTAATGTTTATACTAGTTGAGAGATGAAATAAGAATCACTTTCAAACACTAGAAATCAAAATTATCATTTACCATTTGTAAAATTACACACAAAAAAAATTGTGCTACATTTTAAAAATCTTTATTCGCTGCACTACTTAAGGTAAAATATATGATTTATCGAGAATTGAATTCCAAATATGGTAATAAATTGAGGCATTAAAATTTTTAAATTGGAATGTGTATATAGTAGAATATAAATTTGTGTCCATATATTAAATATAAAAGTCCTGCTCACACATACTCCTACATGACCAAAATAAAAAAAAAGTCATTTTTGTATTCACATAATTCTTTTAGAAAAAAATAAAAATTGTAATATATTTGCATGGTTTCAACACATATGTTTTTCAGAGTTTGACTGTATGGTATAAAAACTGTCTCACACTTACACAAATTTTTTTACTACATATGTGTAACAAATATGCATTTATTGGTATTTGCACAATTTGTAGATTTATCATTATAGAAATTAGATTTATTTTATACTTTTGCAAAAATAAATCTCATGATATATGTCCTGAATAAATTTGTTGCATTGAGTTTGTTGCAAATATTGACCTAAGAAGAGTACTTTGATCAATTTTATGATATTTATCGAAGAGAATTACAGGTAATCTTTTTTCAAAATTATTGTTAAGATAAATTTTGGGCTCTTGTGTATTATAATGATCAATTTCTTTTTTTTTTAAAGTATAATTATATATAAAAGGGCACTTTAGATACATATTAGTGATAACAAAATAAAATGCCAATACATTTCTCCAAGTAAGTTTTAAGTTTGTATGAAATGGAACTCAAGTGTTTAACACTAAACATAAATATCTGGTCAAGAGACATAACTAGTAGAAATTGTGAATGGAAATTTTATGCAACTGTTCATTTCCATATTGTATTAAATTGTTTCTATCTTATTTGCAATGCATTGTGTTATAAAAATAAGATTCATTTTCATCAAAGGATAAATATTTATTGTTAATCAAAAACTTTCATATTAACTTTATCTATTATGAGGTAAACAATAGCTTAAAGAAGTATGCAATTCAATTAGAAATTAAATTGAATTTGTGAAAATTATAGTATTTTTCTGATGAAATATTCTTTAACATTATACAATTATTTATAACAAGTTGTTCAACATGTTATAAGCACTTTATACAAAGGCAATTAAAAAAATTATTGAATTTGTAACGTAAATTTTTAATATAGTTCATACTCACATTAATAATCTTAATTTGGGATCCAAGTGTCGCATATCAATGCATAATATTTAGTAGCCGAGATATAAAGATGAAGTTCATATTACATCGAATATTTTTTAAATTATATATTAATATGATTTATTTCTTTAACTTAATAGGAAATTGTATTTTCTTTTATTACTTTATACAATCATTTCTAAAAAATTCCAAACATTTTTAAAAGATAGTTACTAAGTAAAT
>BMAU01009750.1:0-17219 GCA_019973935.1 Trichonephila clavipes | reverse complement strand
TTCAGTAATAATTTTAAATTATTTTACTAATTAAGCCCACCAAATTATTTTAATTAATTATTTAAATTATTTAAATTAAATTATGCCTAATTAATTTAAACCACCAAATTAATTAGAATTATCTTTATTTTTTTCGGCTTTTTGATACATATATTCCTCTTTGTGGGTACACGCCTTTGGAAGTATACTCCACAGCTTCAATAAACGATACCAGCCTTTCAGCTTCATTTACGATGAGAGTGATACAGAATGTTTTTCCATTTGGCACAAAGATGGCGACGATCAAAAACACTATTAGTTTATACCTACGCTCGGCTTAAATCCGTACGTTTTACTGAAAATACGGTCCATTGCGCTTATTCTGTTTGGCGATGCAGCGCAACTTCTTCTGGTTGAATAAGTATTTAGCGAAGTTACTACCGCGGCAATGAAACACCATATTCAGAAGGACGTTGCCGTATGTTGACCCTTTCTCAAAAACGACACAACGGGTGTCAATGGCGATCGGTGATTACAATTTTTTTTCATTCCTTAATCATGATAACGAAAGCTGTCCCAACATTGCCGTGCCGGGTCGACCGCCTGATTTGACCCAGGAATAAGTCTGGGATCTTCAGCGATAATGCCAGACCGCTTGGGACCATCATCGCCAAACGCTTGAAGACAACATTCGCCGAAGAGCTTACGATAGATCTGCCACAAATGTTAAAGTCATCGAAAATTGACGTCCAGAAATTGGACTACATGTGGTTAGCCTGGCCAGAAATCATATTTACCAATGCCATCATCTTTCTTCGAATGCGCGTCAATCGATACATCGTTGGGCGACAGTAATTTGCTTTCTAGCACTTCCGATTATATACCAGTGCTGTTGGCAACCAGGTGCCTAGTGGGCCTGGTGATAGTTGCCATTATATAAGAGAGTATATATATATATATATATATATATAAAGATACATATATATATATATATATATATATATATATATATATATATATATATATATATATATATATATATATATATATATATATATATATATATATGCTATATATATATATATATATATTATTAGTATATATGTAGGGATCCAGCCAATGAGTTCCACCTACTGTGGGCGCAGGCGCAGCTGGGAGTGAAACACTTGACTTTGTTATAGTGTGCCAGGTCGATAATATGTAGTTCCATCTGTTATTACCTTTTACTACATTTACTAAAAATAAAAGTGTAGTTATAAATGTTCTTGGACTAGCTATACTCCTCACTGCGGCAGAGCGTATATAAAATATAGAGAAAGAAAAGGTAATAAATCTTTTCAATCATGTTTTTACCTTTAACAAAAACAGCCTTGTTGAAATATCTATTGCTTCACTGCCGTAGCTTTATACTCTCAAAGGTTAGCCTTGTAATATAGCTTCTTTATATTGCTTACTTTTGTATACTGACTTGAAACGTACTTACGAAAATCTCCCGCCCGTAGGATCTATTCCGGAATTTACAGGCCCGGAACATAGACCGAAAGCGGTACCGAACTAGCCAATGATATTAGCGGTAATGTCATTGATATAAATTGTCTCTTCTTTGATGCTTTTCATTTTCATGCTCTTAAAAATAGAGCTTGAAGCTTTGTGCACTGTCTATTGAAGCACCACTTTACGACTTTTACAAACCAACGTTCATTCCTAGTGTAATGATCCGCAAACACTATTGTGCTTGTGCCATTTGGCGCCGTAGATAATACTGCTTATTAGCCAGCGTGCAAACATAACTTTTTTAAATTGCCACCCGTCATATTGGTCAAGCTTTACTTCCCCCTAATTTCTCTCAAAGCCGTACTAAAACAATACAATACAATATTGCAAACAGATTTCATATAAAAGAAAGTTTTGGCCCATAGACGACGCTAAGAGATAAACATAAGCGCCTGCCCAATATGTGCGGATGTATCCCAGAAATTTCAATAAAATAATAGTAAAACATGCTTTTGAATTGAGAAATATTTTAATCCTTATAAATTCTCTTGAAGAGATAAATATTTTATTAAGAAATATAAGCTTATAAATAAAAAGAAACAGCAACACATATACATGTTCCTGAATTTATGATCTTCTCGGCGGTGTGATTCCATCAAAATTACCCAGGGCTTAGTTGAAATTTAAGTTATTAAATAAATCAGTTTTTCAATTCAAAAATATTTTTAACATAATAGATAGATTAACCTGACTTCACAAATCATTTGAGATTCTCTCGCAACGGGTAAAATAACTTCAGCTGCCGCAAGACAATCTCGTAGTAAACTGGTATAACAAAATTTCGATGCCGAAGAGATACTTCGTAAACATGTGTCGTATCGGGATGCTTTCGTGCAGATATCTCGTAGTAAAATAAAATCCTTGATGTATGCGCATTATCTGGTAACGTAAATAGTTCTGATGCCGCGAGATATTCGGCGACAGTGATATCTGCGCCAAAATAAAAATCCCGCTGCTACTTGGTTACCCGGGTGCCGCAGTCGGGATTATTAAGTCTTCATTTGAGTTTGAATGTGGGTTAGGAAACGAAGAACGTTTATACAAAGAAATAGCAGCTCATCAACTTTTATTAGCCCAGTAACTAACATAAATAATATAAAGAGCATATATATATATAATTCTTTCTCCTTTTTATTAACTCTATTTAGTATTTAACATTGTAATCTTGGTCAAAAACAAGGTCCTGAAATCTGCACCAAGTTTATTTGCCTCGATCAGATCTGTACATTACGGTATCAAAAGGAAAATCTTAAATGCTGCCTTGTTTGATCATCTTCATCATGTAAGAATGTCATCCGCTGGGTTTTGTACCTTTTTGCCCTTCAATACGTCGCCGCTCAATGTGAAAAAATGTATGCAATTGTGTTTTAAACCATGCGTGATGTGAAAAGCTTCATGGGTTAGCGAGGAAAAGGAAGATATTAACAAACCAGAGCATGATAATGTTCATTATCCATTTGCATAACACAATATCATCATCATCGAACAAGAAATGAATAGTTATCATTGGTCAATAAGTTGAATATATATATATATATATATACATATATACATATATTATTATACTAAAGTGGGGGTCGCACTTAAAAACAAGCCTTTAAATGTTGTTGCAAGGACATCACGCAAGTGCAATATCGTTCAGCCTTTTTTTTCTTCTTTTTTTTTGTTGTGGTGCTTTTATCAATACAATTTAGCACCCTTCGTATCTGTTGCTCGGGCAATGAATCGCCAGTATTTGTATCATTACTAGCTTTTTCCTCAGCTTCCAGCTGTCACCGTCAGTTAAATGCTTGTAACTGGTTTCCAGCTCACCTGCTTATCTGCCATTTGTTATGGAACATGCAGAGGCCTCTGTACATTCCGAAGCCAGAGTTGTTTTTGTAAGATTTGTTTTTTTCTGAGATATCTCGTAAATTGTCATTTGTCTACTTAGCTTTTACAACTCTGACCTTCCTAGTGATCACATTTGCATCTGTCTTCACAAAAACAATTAGTGACGACAGGGGTAGTTGGTCGCCGAATACAACATGTAACTACGTGACAAATTGGCGAAAGCAACCGAAGAAATTTTCATACCATAAAAAGGGCCCGAAGATGAAAGCCTCCACCAGGTGCCGAGGTGACAATGTAAAGCTTGAAACGTAGTGTGGATGGGCACTCCTTTCGTTCTGGATGTACCCGACCAACATTCCGTGACAATCACACACGATGCAGAGATATTTCTTTGAACTTGGTCGGAGCGGTGGCTGGTCAATCCTTCTTCCCGAGCCGTAATATTGTATTCTTCTAACAATCTTTAATTGTTTATCATCTCAATGTAGCATTCAGCAAATGTAATACTGTCAGCTACGCCAGTTCAACCGTTAGTCGACATCGTTATTCTCGTATTGGTAGCTGTATAGCAATTTTTAGATGAAAAAGAACGACAAAATGTTAGCGGCATCAGCAGAGGAAGTCTTATTATGTGCCAGTTACTTATAAAGCTGCAGAGCTTTTTTATTAATAAAATTACTGTGTACATTACCATTACACATTAGGTATCAATAACTTGCAATATTATTATATTTTTGAATTTTATGTTTCATTGTGTCAAACCTGATCACCCAGGATAAGACGCTCTTGGGTTTGCCCGGCAGAATGGCCGGTGCTTATAACTGCCTAATGCTTCTTTAGCTTATTTTACTTGTTTTTTTAATGCTTTCAAACGCTTTATAACTTTAATACTTAAACATGGAAAGTGTCATGGAAACAGCCGACTCTGTTTCATAATATGTTAACAGGCTTGAATATTGCCGAGGCTTACTCCCAATAATAATAACATCTTTGATAGTGGAAGACGAGTTGTTTATGTTGTGGAGCATAAATTGGTAATTTATGCTCACAACGCTAAATGGCTCTGATGTTCATATCAAAGATGTTCTATTGTGGTTAGGTTGGTTAAGGACAGTAAAATGGTAATATTTAGAGATTTAGGTATTGGGCATAGTTTTTATGACTCTTGCATCAATTAATATATAAATTTTGAGTATTTTTCAGCTGACATTTATATTTTTTTCATGACAAAGAATTATTAAAAAAGTTATAAAAACGTTTAACATTAAAAACAAATATAAAATAAGCTAAAAAAGGAAGCATTTAGGTGATTATAAAAACATTTTTCTCTCTGTTCAACCCATTCACTGCCAGGGTAAATTAAGAGCGTCTTATCCTGGGTGTCACGTTTTATTTTAATGAAAACACATAAAATTTTTTTTTCAAAATATACAATATTAAGTTATTGATATAATATTGTAATGGTATGTACAGTAATTTTTATTATAAAAATACTACGAGATAACTCGTAGCCTGGCGTCATTTGAATAAGATTCCTCTGCTGAGTGCCACCCCTAACGCAGAGTTTTGTCGTAGTGGTTCTTTTTCAATACAAATCTTCACATACAAAGCTACTGTAACGTTTGAAAGAATAACGGTAGCGTATTCTTGGTTAATTTAAATATTGAATTTATTTACGTGCAACTATTGAATATTATTTACTGAATTATACATTGAAGTTATTAAACTTAATTAAAGATTGTTAGAGTACAATATTTTGTGAGAGGAGGGTCTGCTGGCCACCGCTCCCGTGTAGGATTCAAAGCATCTCTCTCTCTCATCTTCCGGTCGACGGGGCTCGATTCCTCGGGGTCAACAAGGGGTTGCGCTACGGCTGCAAGATGCACGTGTGGGGGTCCATCAAAGACGCCGACCGCTGTTAGAGTTGCTACGTTACACTACGTTTCGTTTGATTTTAAGCTTTCTGGTCACCTACTGGCGTAGCTAGTCTCTGGAGGCCCTATATCAAAATTCACGCTAGGAATTTTTATGATATGAGAGACTTGTAGTTACTCACATGTTGTTTCCAGCTGTAGTTACACATGTTGGGGGCCCTGTATCATTGATACAGCTGATTCGGCAGTAGCTACACCCTGTCGTCACCTAATTTCATCTGGTGACAGTCAGATGTGAACTGTTATGTTAGATTTTCATGCATAAGTATAATGATCCTCACTGGGAAAAACCTATAAGGCAAACATTGTTAAAAAGAGTTGTAAGTAATAAAAATAGACTGATAAGTAATAATTTACAGATATCTCAGAAAAAACCATCCGTTGTTACAAAAAAAAACTGCTCTACCAAACTGAATCTTCCTTACAGAACTCTACATGTTCCATAACCAAAGAAATCGACGGAATAAGGAAGCTGAGGGATGGGTGAACTTAGGAAACCAGTTATTAAGCATTTATTTGATGGTGACAACAGAAAGCAGGAAAAAGCAGTAACTATGATACAAATACAACTGATTTTCAGTACTTACAGCTTCTTTCGTCCCCAGATTAAAAAGGGTGCCTAGAAAACTGGTCAAAAGCATACAAAGCAAAAAAAAGAAAGAAAAAAGGGGAAAGAAGGCTGGGTATTTTTGTCCCGTGTGTCCCAACAACCCCAACACTTTGCATTGATCCTGCTTGAAAGCTCATCATACAGCAGCAACAGCAAAAAGATTGTTTTTAATTTTAGAATGCATTTATACATATATATATATATATATATATATATATATATATATATATATATATATATATGTGTGTGTGTGTGTGTGTGTGTGTGTGTGTGTGTGTGTGTTATGCATTGTAGTAGCGTGGGCCGAAGTTGGGTTTGTTATCATATCTGGTTTGTTGAAATATCTTCAGAATAATCTTTTCCTCCTTTATTATGAAGCACACATCACACACACAATAGTTTTAAAACACAAATTGCGTTACATTTTCACATTGAATAGGCAGCGGCATGTTGGAGGACGCAAAAGACAAAGAGCTGTAGTTATTTACATTCTTACATGATGAAGGCAATCAAAATAAAAGATAGCGATTACACAAGATTTTTGCTTTTATACCAGCAGTGCAAGCGTGATTATTACGTAATAGTAGATCTGATCGGGTAGAATAGGCGGGACAGGGATTTCGGACTAGCTGATTACGATTAAGATTACAATGTTAATTTTAAACCAAAGAGTTAAAGTTATTTTAAATATTAGTAAAAAGAGTTAATAAAAAAGGATACTAGAGAGAATTATATATATATATATATAATTATTATGTTATAATCTAATCGTTTAAGTTATAATTTTAATAAAGTTGATAATTAATATATTTCTTGCAGTATATAAATTTTTCATTCTTCGTTTCTAATGACATTTTCCAAACTCAAAATGGAGATATGTAATCAATCTAAACTGCAGCACACCTTACGAGATATCTCGTGGCAACAAGTTTTGGTACACATTTTACTACGAGATATCTCGCAGCAGAATATTTGATACAATTACTACGAGATATCTCGCAGCATCAAAAGTTTTTGGTACACGTTTACTACGAGATATCTCGCAACATCAAGTTTTGGTTTTCGTTTACTAGCGAGATATCTCGCAGCATCAAGTTTTGGTACACATGTTTACTACGAGATATCGCAGCATCAAGTTTTGTTATATACGTTTACTACGAAGATATCTTGCAGCAGCAAGTTTTGTACACACGTTTACTACGAGATATGTCGTCGTTGGTGATCAATGGGTTAGTCCTTCATAGGACTATTATTTCTGATAATGTTATGTTAAAATATTTTTTTGGATTGAAACTGATTTATAACGAAATTCATTTAGCTGATAACTTAAATTTCAACTAAATTTTAAAGGTAATTTTTTTGGTGAGAAATATGTTTCCACACCGCCGGTTGGAAGTCATTGAAATTCAGAACATCTTATGTGTATTGCATTTCTTTTTTATATGGTGTTTATAAAATATAATTTTGCAAATACTAAAATATATAAAAGGAATTATAAGTTAAAAATATTTTCTGTTCAAAAATGTTTTGCATATTAATTTTTGTGAAATTTCAGAAAACAGGTATCAACACATAATGGGACAAAGAACGCTGTGTACAAACGTATGTTATCCTCTTCTTCATGTGCTTTAGTAACGTCACGTCTATGTTTTTTGTCAAACTTTCTCTTTATATGACATTTTGAAAAAGTCATGTTTTTGTAACAGTATTGTATTAGTAATTGTTTTGGAGCAATTTTACGGCTACAGAGAGAGAGAAAAATTAGAAATAAAACATTAATGTATGTGTGTTTGTGTGGCGGATTTTAAAAAAGCAGTACTTTTGTTGCTTTTATACGGACTGAAAGGCATAAAGCAATTATTATCTACATCGTAACGTAAATAATAAGCTTTAAATAGAAAGAAATGTTTCTGGATCTGGAATTTTTTGAGATAATCTATAGGAACGTTGGTTTGTAAAGTCATTAAAATTGGTGCTTCAATAGACATTTTCAGCTTCAAAAATCTATTTTAAGGTATGAAAATGAAGAAAAATAAGAGAAGAATGATTTATATCAATGACGCATGTACAATTTATATCGATGAAGACTATTCCAAGAGTATAAAAAATTCAATTACTTAAAAATTTTCGGATGCAATGTTCGGATTTCCAATGTAAATTCGGAATGGAATGATATTATACAGACAGAATTTTTCAAATTTATGCGTTTCAATAAGAATTTATTTCTCAGTATACAAAGTAGCAATATATTTTTAAAAAACATAATTACACAAAGGCTAATAGCTTTGAAATAAAAATACAGTAACATTTTAGTGAAAAGCTTGTAGACATTTTCAACAAAATGATTTTTTTGTTAAAGATAAAAACATGATTGAAAGATTTATTTAACTACCTTTCTCTCTCTCTCTTTATATACATATACATATATGTGGGAGACAACAAGGGGTCCAAGACATTTGTCTTTTTCTTCACTTTATTTTAAAAACTAACAAAAAATTAATTAAAAAAGGTAGCTATTCTAACAGATAGGTTTCATGATGTGTCGACGGCAACGCCTGCTCTTTTTCTAAAAAATCCAAAGTTTCAGTTCTTGTTTCACTTTAGCTGCGCCTGCGCCCGAAGACTGCGTGAGTTTTCGAGAACTATTGATCCTACATATATATATATATATATATATATATATATATATATATATATATATATATATATATATAACTATTGCTGCTACATTTCTGGCTATATATATATATATATATATTATATATATATATATATATATATATATATATATATATATATATATATATATATATATATATATATGTATATATATATATCTGGAGCCCCACTATAGGCCTAGTTGCCAACAGCGCGAACATACGCCGCATAGTCCCATGCGCAACAGTGTCCACACTTAATTGTAAAAGGTGTTTTTTTAGAGGTATAGAACTTTAAATTGCAATAAAAACAACGATGTATTATTCGATTGACATGAATTTTTTTTTTATTCGAAAGATAATATTGTGGCATTACATTTTAAATATGATTTCTGGCTTAGACTGCCACGGCTGGCTCGGATGTAGTCAATCTGGACGTCCAATTTTCGATGACTTTTTTCCAACATTTGTGGCCGTCTATCGGCAATAACACGGCGAATGTTGTCTTCCAAATGGTCAAGCGTTTGTGGCTTATCCGCATAGACCAATGACTTTACATAGTCCCACAAAAAATAGTCTAGCGGTGTTAAATCGCAAGATCTTGGAGGCCAATTCACAGGTCCAAAACGTGAAATTAGGCGGTCACGAAAACGTGTCTTTCAATAAATCGATTGTGGCACGAGCTGTGTGACATGTTGCGCCGTCTTGTTGGAACCACAGCTCCTGGACATCATGATTGTTCAATTCAGGAATGAAAAAGTTAGCAAGTAATCATGGCTCTACACCGATCACCATTGACTGTAACGTTGTGGCCTTCATCACGTTTTTGAAGAAGGATTCCACCAGCCCATAAAGCGCAGCAAACAGTCAGTTTTTCTGGATGTAACGGTGTTTCGACATACACTTGTGGATTAGCTTCACTCCAAATGCGGCCGTTTTGTTTCTTGACGTAGCCATTCAACCAGAAGTGCGCTTCATCGCTAAACAAAATTCGCGTATGAAAATGGACCATTATTTTTCGAAATAAAATTGTACAATTTGAAAGCGTTGTTCAGGCGTGAGTCTATTCATGATGAATTTGCCAAACCAAACTGAGAATGAATCACTTGACAGCTGTTAAATCGGTCGCCATCTTGAAAAGTAATGCCAACTTAAACTTCTATACCTGGAAAAAACATTCTGTATCTCATCATGTAAATAAGGGGCTAGGGGCAGTGTTTATTAAACTGTGGGGCGCACCCCTAAGGGCGTGATAACCCCTACAAGGGGGGCGAGTATATCGAAAGCCGAAAATAAAAGATGAATTTAATTAATTTAATTAGTTTAAATAATTAATTAAAATAATTTAATTTAAATAATTTAAATAATTAATTAAAATAATTTAATTAATTTAATTAATTAAAATAATTTAAAATTATTGATTTACTGAAAGGAAGCAAAACAAAATACATTTTGAAGTAATAAAAAATAAAATAAGCATTTACATCGATGTAAAACACTTATAAATGTATCAGTGCTGCACAATGTTTTCTCTCATAATTAATTCAACAGCACTAAGTTAAGAACAAGTTAATAATTACCAGTGACCCTATGGGTATGTCATGAAATTATATACTTATCTCGATAATTGTACGGTTTATAATTAAAGTCGCATTGTAGCTTTACGTCAAAGCATATTATTATTGAATTCAATACATTATTATTGTATGAAGGGGGCGCGATGAAAATTATGACTGAAAATTGGGTCGCAAAGTATAGAAAGTTTGAGAAGCACTGGGTTAGGAAAAGATAGGTAGAAAATAGGTCAGGTATTTTACCATTAAATTTATTAATTATATTTTTTATAACAAAAACAAAAATTTATTTTTTTACAAATATAGAAATAAAATAAACGAATATACATATAAAAATAAATAAAAATTCTAAGTCTTGGTTTAATAGCATATTGCGTTCAATTTTTGTCGTCAGTCCATATAGAAAGTCTTTTTCCATTTCCTCTGTTTTATTAATTTTAGAACGGGTAATTCTAGTAGCAGAGCCTGTCGTAGTTCCAGTTGCCAATGATAGTATTTTTTCTTTATTTTTAAGAATGGTGCTTATGTTGAAGTTGCCAAATTCAATGCAGCACCAATTTGAGATTGACGTTCACCAGTATCTAATCTTCCTAATCACTTGCATTTTCGTTTCAAGTAAAAATGCTTTCTTGTTAACTCTATTTTCGTGTTTTTTATTGTCATCCATGATAAAAACAAAAAATCATAATATTTGTCACTATAGCAATTGTTATATTACATAAATTTATACTTACAATAACGTCAACAAATGTTCGTATACATTCGTATAACACCACAGGAAAGATGAAACATAGATAAACTGCTTCGGATATCGGGAAGCTAATGCGTGCAATTTTTGGGGAATTCCACAATTAAAATAAAATAGCGTTAAATCAAAACAGCGCTAAGCGAAACAGCGTTAAGCGGTGTCTTACTGTATATATATTTATTTATTTATCTTGGTAGAATTTTCAATCGTTAATAAAATACATTTTAAAGCGCTCAATTGAGCTGAAATTTTATATACATGATTATTTTGGAAGACAATACAGTAATTTAATCATAATAAAAATTAATTTTGATTAAAACTAATTATTTAAAAAGAATTACAAATACAGCTACGTTGGCATCATTTTTGGTGACTTAGCGACTCTTTCGGGGACTTGTGTCAAAGCTTGAAAAGGTTTTCTCACGTTTTAAAAGCATTCAGTTGAACTGAAATTTTATTTACGATTGTTTTGGATGACAATACGATACTTTTAATGATAATTAATAAAATTAATTACCATTTAATGTTGTGATTCTATCATATGTATATATATACATATTTATATTAATTGTAACTATTTAATAAAAAGTAGCTATAAAATAAAAATTTCTTTGGTGATCTACGTAGGAATTGACTTAAATTTTTTTTTTATATTACTTGTTTTGCTTCACGGCATCCTTTTTTATGGCGTGGCCGTTTAACAGCTCTTGGAGACTACTCTCTGCAGGTTTCCTCTTTATTTATCCTCTTTTAATAAATACTATAAATGGCGAATAACGAACAATCTATCAGTTTTGTTGTTTGAGAGATACTCGTTTTGAGTAGGGATTGCAATACCGGACCAAAAGCTCAATACCGGTATGCGGTATTTTTTAGATCTTCATAAACCGGAATACCGGTTTTAATACCGGTATTAGAAATTTTAGAAAAACACAGCTGTTTTTTTTTTTTTTTTTTTTATTTTGCCAGTTTTATTAGAGAATGTAAATAACACACAAAAAAAAAAAAAACAATTTGCAATTTAGAAATTATAGCAGTAAATAAAATCACAAAAAAAAGTAAAGGGAACATCTCATTCATTTAAATCACAAAGTGTAAATATTACTATTCAATTTGTGGTACTATTATAAATTTTTGAATTGTGATTTTAAAAAACATAATGCATCAATTGTGCTGTCATTAAGCCTGAAACAAAATTTTGCGCAAAAATTACCTGCTGTCGAAAACGCTCTTTCGACATCTACGCTAGTTGGTGGTACTGTTAGCAACGCGCGATATACTTTTTCCAAGTATTTACCATTAAATCTCTCATCTTTTGAATTGAATCTATTTCACTTCGGATGGTTTTTTGGGTATAGCTCATTTCTGCATTGCATTTTGTTTGTGGAATTTTTTTTTTGTTATCTCTAATTCAAATTTTTGTTCATGAAACAATTCCTCTTCACTATCGACAACAGTGTCATTATCATTTTCGATAAATGTACCGAATTTTTCTGAATGTGAATAGAGTTGTAAGTAAAAAAAAAAAATTTAAGAAAATTTACTATAAACTTGATCAAATTTGAATTGTTTAGTCTCTTTTCTTCCTTTTCATTTTCAGTTTTAAAATCATTATAAGTATTATATGCAAATACAATGTGAATAACGAAGACACCAATTTAATTTCGATATATTACGCACTTTCTTCACAACTACAACCTTGTTTTCTCCAATACAAATTTCAGACTACAAATCCTGCGCGTGTGCAGTATCGCTCTGAGCTGTAATTGATTATATTTGGCCCGCGTTTCCTTAGATGATTCACATATTTTATTGGTCTCCGGAGCATTAAAATCTGCCCTCTTTCAAATTCCCTAATATTAGCAGCCTTTCCCATCACTGGCAAAAGTAAGTCCAAGAACGATTCCTTACTTTCTCTAGTTGCAGCTCCCAATGATAACTTGCACTCCCCGTCTTTCAAAAGAGTTCATTGAAAAATGTAGAGATGTTCATAATGTTTTGGCTCGACAGTGTAAGCTAATTTTCTATTTATATTATATTTAATAAAAAAGAATATATTTTAATCTGTATATTTCGGAAACACAGAATTTCGAAAGTGAGATTAGCAAAAGTTCGTAAAATAATAAAACGAGGTTCTTTTGTCTGAGCAAATCTGTTAAAGTGCCATTAAAACAAATAATAATGGTTTATCTGATACAGCCAAAAAAATCTTCTGGCAACATTTGTTATCCACGAATTAAATACAAGCAAAATTCGAACGAATAAAATCAAAAGCACCTCTAAAGTAAAACTTGAAATCTTTTAATTGTTATTTCCTACACCGGAAGGACTTATTTCCCATTTTAAGGCTACGGTTTTCGAAAACAATTCTAATAATTTCTTTTTCTTGAATCAAAATTATAATGTTGATGGATTAAAATCTAAAAAAAAGAAAAAGGAAACTGTTTATTTTGAGGAGAAGCAACTGAGTAAAAAATAACATCATCATCCTAAAGGAGTTGACACAAATTTTTAAAAGGGCCATTTACTTATTTATTATTCGTATATTTTTAGATAAGATGCTGAGAGAAAGGTTTTGAGTAAGTGCCAAGCCTTACTGATCTACTTTTTGGAAGAAAACACATTCGTTTGTTTCCTGTTTCAGACAGCTACGCTAAAGTCATTGATTTTTTTAGTTTGTTTTTCACAATGTAAATACAAATTATTTGATTCACAATTCTTATTAGGTACTTTAATTGTGTTCTCTTTAGCAATTCACTTTAATTGTCTTCTCTTAACTATTACTGTAGAACGTCTTTTATCCGAATCAATTGGGACCGGACACTGTTCGGATACGCGATTGTTCAAATAACCGAAAACCGATTGCCATCCATACAGTATATGAAACCGGACACTATACTAATATTGAAAATGATCATATGCGGGAAACGGGCTTGAAGAAAAAGCAAAATAGGTGCAAAATGTCGCAATGTTACCTTTATTGTGAAAAATAATCACTTATTTTTCGATATACCATTGTACACCTTTGTATTTTCGCTGCAAAGTCTCTGATTCTGTTGAGCAGCAGTAGTTAAGTAGGACAGCACTCTAATTGTTGTTCGTACCACTCCATAGCTGTCTCTAACATAAAAAGCGCGTTAGTATTTGATGGACCCTTGCTACTTTCATTGTTGTTGTGTTGTCCTTGCCTTCATCCATTTCATCATCAACAAGGTCGGATTCTACATGCACAGAAGTCACAATCTCGTCATCATTTAGCATTTAAAATCCACAGTCTTCTGCATCGCATGCCATCTAGGTTTCTACATCTTCTTCATTGCATTTTAAGTTTTGTCTCTATATTCAAGACGCGCTTCCGTTTTGAATTCGGAGCCATAGCAATTCACAACTCAATAAAAGAGCACGTATGCACCCCCCTTACTTGGAAACAAACTGACCTAATATTCCGCGCAGAGGTTTACCAAATCACACATCTGAAATTGCCCAAATATCCCTGACCTTGGGTTTTCCTGTCACTTTTGGCCTCACGAGCAACAACTGTTGAGCATTGTACTGTTCGAAAACGTATTCATATACAGTACATGTAGTTGACAAAAAAACTGGTCCGGATATTTGACGATCCGGATAATAAACGTTCGGATAAATGACGTTCTGCGGTATTACAAAATAGCTTAATTTGCATTGCTTTGGAATCATCTTTTTAATCAATTCCATGTGCTTGTATATTTTATTTATTAATACAAATGCCAGACATTTGGCCACTAGACCTTTGGTCTCGACCTAGCTTCCCATTAATTAAAAACAATAGAGTTAAAAGACAATAATGCAGTGCATTCGTCAATATGGTCCTTATCCATGGAATATCCAGAGTTATAAAGAGTACACGCTGAAGTGTCCTTTAGTCGAATTTTAAAAAGATGGGTATTCAAATAATCATGCTCAGTCAAAAGACGAAATAACGCCACGGCTACAGAATGAGAAAAGTCTGGAATGACTGACTTTGAGCAAGTGAGACACTCTCAGGCTTCTCCTTTAGCTTCATTTGATAGGTAGGAGAAGCAAACCTCCTCTTAAGTTTTAATTTAATTAGAGTGTTGAAGAATTAAAAGTCATATGCTTATTAGTAGTTCCACTGCAAAGACAATGGTGCTTGTATATAGTAAATAACAATTTTATAAAAAAAAATAATAACAAGATTGCAGGCAACCTATAGGCAAGTATATTGGCACGGTTATGGAAAAACTCTTGGATGTTGTGTATAATAAACTTGCTCGACAAACGCATATTTGCATCATGCACTTAGAGAATTAAAAGATTTTCCACTTTTATTAATATATTTTCTGGCTGCCTCCCAACAAAGCTTAAAAATAGTAAAACAAGAAATTATTTTGGGAAATCGTATTCCTGAAAACTCTCCAACAAATTGAAAATGTTTGCATTTCTCGTTCTGATTTGTGCGATTTGTTGTTAAGTGTCGTTTTTAGGTCTGTTAAAAGTAAAATTGTAAATCTATGTGTATAAAAATGGATCCCGGGCGCTTCTACACCCCAACACCGTTCAACTTGGGATCACTATAAAAATTGGCAGCATGTAAATGTATTTTTTTTAGGACAAGGTGTTTGCTATTCTCTTTGTTGCAGCCATCAATTTCTGCACTGTTCAATCAGTCACCAAGTTGCCAAACAGAGTCACCAAAATGGTTGCCAACTTGACTTCTATCGCCAACATTTCTCGCTGGGATGGGCCAATAAATCGCCATTATAATGTAAGGAGTGACATTGCTTATATATACACTGCTGGACAATTGCTAAGGACGGATCACAAATTGCTATGTAGTATAACATTAAGCGAGACATGAGGCCTAGTAGGATAAAATATAGTTGCCACGCTGTTCAGACATTAGAATAAAGAATATTTATTGTTCTGGAAAGTACAAAAGCTGTGAAACATCTGAAAGAAAAAAAAATGTTCATTTGATCTGCGTACGGAGAAATGGAACAATGCATCTAAAAGTCAGCAGGCACCTTAAAGAAAGGTATCAGTGCGGGATATGTCCACCGTGGAGTGTGATGCAACATTCCACACGTCGTACCATACTTTTGCACAACATTATCCAGCAGCTGTTGAGGCAATTTATCCCATTCCTCTGTGAGTGCACGGATGAGGGTGTTCTTGTTTGTCGGAGGATAGTTTCGGCCAGCAACTTGCCTCCCAAAGCATCCACACATTTTCAATGGGGTTTAGATCTGGAGGAACGCGCTGGCCATACGAGACGTTGAATACCCTCGCTGTCTAGACAATCCTGAACAGCGAGTGTTCGATGACATGTTGCGTTGTCGTCCATAAAAACAAATTTATCACCGACAGCACCACGGAAAAAGACGAACATGAGGAAGTAGAGACTTCATCAATGTATCGTTGGCCCGTCATAGTCCCATTCGCAACCACATGTAGGCGCGTGCGGCCATTGATCATGATGCCGGCCCACACCATGATACTGCATGTCGGATATCGGTCCTTTTCCTGGATATTTTCTGGACGATAAGCAGTACCACTCTCGCGCCAGATCGGTTGGCGTCTACAATCCGATGACAGACTGAACCTACTCTCATCTGAGAATAGTACGCATGCCCAGTCCTGTTCAGTCAATTGTGATGCTCACGACACCATTGCAAACGGGCAGTACGGTGCTGTCTGGTCAATGGGACACACACAACAGGTCTGCGTGCGTATAGTCCTCCCTCCCCTCAAACGTCTGGCAACAGTTTTTCGGGAGATCTGCTTTCCTGAGGCAGCAAGAAACTGATTTGCCACCTGCTGAGTCTGTGGTGCGCCTGTTCCTTTTTGCTGATAGGACGATATATCTGTCTTCTGCAGGCGTCGTACTTCTAACACGACCTCCCCGTGCCATGTACTACACATTCCAGTAGTTTTAAATGACTTCCACAGCCGTGAAACAACGCTGGTGAGCGATGTCGAACTCCCTGGCAACATCTGTTATTTTTCGCCCTTCTTCGATCTTTCCAATAATTCGGCCACGCATAAAATCATCTATGTGATGTCGGGGAAGACATGCCAAAAATTTTAAGTTCGTCTATTAAATCTTTCCTGTAAAACTTTTGACTTGAAACAACAACTGTCCACACGCGTCAAAACCTTTAAAGCTCTCTTATGAACGCTATCACGTGATGAACAGACGTGGAAAAAAAGATTTGCATACTCATACTTCTTCTTACTAATATCCCGCACATATTCTAATTTTCCACATTTTGCTTCCTTTCATTTTTGTGGTTGCTATGGATGATAGTGTTATCCGTCCTTGTAATTGTC
>BMAU01009749.1:0-12051 GCA_019973935.1 Trichonephila clavipes | reverse complement strand
AGTCAGTATTGATCCTCGTCTTCTTACCAAAGGAAGACACTTAAATATAATTTGAATTTTTCATTTAGTGTACCATTGGTGGTGTGTAAATTTGGCTCATTGTTGGTAAAGTGATTTTGTATTTGTATAAAAAAATATTGTAATTTGTGAAATCTTGCATTTATATAATGATTTATGTAATTGTGTTTCTTGAGAATTATGAAGTGTTGAATGTGTAAAGTGTTCTAGATGTAACAAATCTGAATGTTAATTTAGTAAGAATGCTTGCATGGTTAAACTAGTGCAATGTGGGGTGGTATGTTAGTTCTCTTAATGAACAGCGCCCTCTATAGCTGCTTGTAAAATAAACTTCAGTGTGTGTGTGACAATAACTCCGAGAGGTAGTGTACGGAGTACAGAAATTAAAAGAGATCACAGTGCACTACTAGTGTTGTTTATTGTGTTGAGACAAAACACTCTTAAAAGTAAGAGAAAGCTATGCTCAAAACTAAAACCAAAGCTAAAAAAATTCTCAAAAGACAACCACCCACCACACAAAAATCAACAGAAGGATACAAATAGGTAATATTATTACGATGCTGTACCTACCTAATCAGTACACAACGAGCAGAGATCAGCTATAAACTAACCTTATTACCAGTTGCTAATACAAATAGTACCAAAATCATAAAGTAGATAAATGTTAAGGAAAAATGAAGTGCATTGCTAAGTAGACATAACCATCAACACCTCAAGATACCAAAAATCAATACAAACAAATATGTATTACATGATAGACATATTACATAAATAAAAATGATAATATAAAAATATAAGTAAAAAATAAACCTAAAAAACTAGAAGAGATACTAAAAAAAGAATAAAAAATATAAAAAAAATTAATGCACTAAAACCCTGAATAATACTAAAAAAGAATAATAATAAGTAAAACAAGTCTTGAATATTAAAGCAAAGAGTTAAAAAACATTGATATAGTAGAAAAGTAAAAGAGTATATACAATAGCCAAAATTAGAATCTGTTAAGAAATCATAATTAGGCTATAAGATTAATTGCTTACAATAATGAAAAAAAGCAGTAATTCATATATTTCTTCTATATTTAGGCGCAATGCAGCCTAGAATATAAAAGTAAATATAATCCAATATAAAAAATTCAATATATTAATATATATATGCACTCTGGAGACTCTTAGTGTTTTTTCATACCATCACGATATCGAAATTCGTTGTTTCGAAGATCCGATTACTTCAGCAGTATGAAGCCGAAGAGCTCCCCTCCCTTCGTTCAACTTGCCCCCAAAGACGGGAACTTAGTTTACAACCCATGGAACTATTTATTTTGAATTACCTCGAACTTTTTCGAGTTTCGATTGACGTCATGGGGATATGGATCAAAAATGATCCTCCTTCCCCTATCTAACAAGTAAAAGTTCCTTCAAGTGGAAAACCTGAATGAAAGTTCTTTCCTGATGAGATGTTGTTTTTGGCATTCTGATTGGATGGCTGAGGTGGTATGGGAGTGGCGTCAGCGTCATGGGCGATTCTTCATGGTTTCGGCGGTAGTTCAATGAAAAAGAATTTTTTGCTGGAACTGAGGAATTTCGAAAAACATTAGCGAGTGAGATAGCTCTCTCTTGGCTGTCCTGATATAAAAGGGGGGGGGGAACAAAAAGGAAAAAAGCTATCCTGGTGAGAGCAGCAGTTAAAAAATTTAAAAAGAGAAAAAAAATTAAGAATTTAAAAAAATTAGCAAGAAATAGTCATTCACCACCGGTGAATGAACAACAGTGAAATTAGGGGGGATTGTAAGAGTCAAGGAGAATTCTCCTTGGCCTTTTGATGTTATCAATTAAATTATAGTTTTGAATGTCAAAATAAGATTTAGATTATGAGTATGCGGTAAGTCTTCGTAAAATTTCTTAGCAAGATTTTGAATGTAAGTTTTGAAGGCAGGGATTTTTAAATCCCTGTAAATATATGCATTTCTGACGTATCTGCCAGGTCTGACAATACTTCTAATGAGAGAATTTTGTGCTACTTCAAGAATTTTAATATTGGTATTTGCTGCATAACCCCACACAGGATAAGCATAACTAAGAATGGGCCGCAAAACAGCAGTGTAGAGAAGTATCTTGTTTGATAAAGTCATTTCAGAATTCCGGCAAATTAAGGGGTAGATTAATCTGAGTGCATACCGGAATTTATTTCGCGCGTGTAAAATATGTTGTTTCCAAATTAATTTACTGTCGAAAATTACGCCAAGGTATTTAGTACTCTGAGACCAATGGAGCGGTGTGGAATAAAGAGTGGGTGGTGTGCAAGGTTTCCTTCTCCTGGTGAAAAGAACAGCAACCGTTTTGTCAACATTAATTTTTATTTTCCAATCATTAAAAAAATTTTCCAGGAGCGAGAGGTGTTTGTTAAGAGCACTAGTAATGGTGTTATGATTTTTAAAGCAGGCTGTAATACAAGTGTCATCTGCGTAAAGGTTTAGCATTGTGTGCGGGTGCGTGGGCATATCATTTATGTAAAGATTAAATAAAATTGGTTCTAACAAGGAACCTTGAGGGCAGCCTATGTTAATGTGATGTGTGTCTGAAAGCGTATTTTTGACTCTGACCTGATAGTGTCTATTAACAAGATATGAATTTATAATGTGAATAAGAGAAGGTGGGAAGTTATATTTAATAAGCTTATAAATAAGCCCGCTGATCCAGACACGATCAAAGGCTTTCTGAATGTCCAGAAAGACAGCTCCAGTGGATCTGCCTCTCTGAAATCCAGAAGAGACTTTTTCTGTAATCCTTAGCAGTGGGTGGTTAGTAGAAAGTTTTTTCGTAAATCCGCATTGATTTGGGTTAATAAAATCGGAATTCAAAATGAAAGTATTTAATCTATTTAGAATAATGTACTCTATAATTTTACCAAGGACTGAAAGGAGAGAAATTGGTCTATAGCTTTGAGCTAGATTACTATTTTTTCCAGGTATTTTAATGGGGAAAATGATTGCAATTTTCCAATTTTTTGGTAAGTGCCTAAGAATTAAAATTTTATTGATGAGGTAGGTTAGAATAATTAAAGCTTTGAGTGAAAAGTTGCGAATCATTTTATTTGTAATATTATCTTTACCTGGAGTTTTTCTAATTTTTAACTTTTTGATATAATCAGAAACTTCGAGAGGATTAGTAGGAGAGATGGGGATGGAGGGGGGAGAAGAGAAGTTTTCGAGCGTGCTCGTGACGTCAGAGTCAATCGTGGAGTTGTGATTGTTTGGCCTAGTATTTTGCGTAAAGTTATCTTTAAGTGTGTCAGCAATTAAATTGGCTTTCTGGTCATCAGTAATGGCGATGCCAGAATTTGTTTTTAGTGGGGGAATGTCAACGCGTTTGTGTTTGAAAATTTTTTGAATATTCCAAAAGCTATTGTCTTGAGTGTTTAGAGCTATTAATTTATTTTTCCATGTTTCTTGTGAGTGTTTTTTCAGCTCTCTTTTGATCTTAGCTTGTAATCTGTTTGTTTCTGTTTTAAAAATCGGATTGAGAGTGTTTTGATAAAGTTTACGTGCGCGATTTTTAAGGAAAATGAGATTTTTAATGTGATTAGGAGTATACGAGAGGTGAGTGTTTGTGATTGGCTTGGAGGCTTCCATGTGGGCGGTGCGAACGGCTTCGGTGAAATCTTCAATTTTATTTTCAAGGATATGGGGGTTTTTGATATTAGCATAATTTTCGATTAAAATATTGTTATTTAAACATTTTTTGAAGAGATGCCAACAGGTGGTAACTGCTCTAGGATTTATTTGATGAATGGGAAAGGAGAAAGAGAAATTTAGTAAAACCGGATTGTGATCTGAGGAGAGTTCGGGCAGAGATTCAATGGAGTATGGAAAATTAAAATTTTTAACAATAGCAAAATCAAGAGTATTTTGAGTACCGTAGCCAAATCTAGTTGAGGTAGCAGGGAAAATAATTTCAAAATCAGCAGAATCACAATAATTTTTTAGATGAGTACCTCTGGTCGAGTTTTGGGAGCAGTTCCACGTATTGTGTGTGGCATTGAAATCGCCAAAAATCACACAATGGCTGTTGACTTGCATAATAGTATCAATATCAAGAGTAAAAAGGTATTTATCGGAGTGATGGGGAACATAGATAGAGGTGATAGTGAGGGGGTCAAAGTTAGGAGGATTGATGGTGACCGTAGTCGCTTCAATGTAATAAAGCTGAGGTGGGGGGTATTAAAGTGGGGAATAGATTTTTTAATTAAGATAAGCGTGCCACCGGAAGCCGGTCCGTCCGTGATGCGATCATTTCTATAGCATTTATAGTTTGCGACGCTGAATTTGTGTACAGGTCTCAGATGTGTTTCCTGAATTAAAATAACATCGGGACTATATTTCTCTACGAAAAGTTTAAATTCAAGAATTTTATTTAGGATGCCGTTTGCATTCCAAGATATCAGACTAAGGCCAATCATTGGTAGACTAATCATCGCAAGGTTCAAAGATAGCCTCTACTAGGGCGTACATCTGTTTTCTTTCTTCCTTGGTTTTATTTTTATTATTGTTATTATTAAATTTACGGGGAGCAACAAGGCTCATATTATTAATTTGAACAGTGAGGGCGGATAATGCTTGTATGATTCCTTGGATGGTTTGATTAATTATGTTAAAATTGGGATTATTTGATTGACTTTGGGTAGTGATAGGGGGAATTTTAACTTGATTGGCCTGAGGCTGGATAGAGAACCGAAGGAATTTCCACTGTTGCCTGTCGCCATCTGTTGAGGGATATGAGAGTTATTTGAAGGTTTATTTTTGGTTACACTTGCATAAGAAATATTTGGTCTTACGATGCTATTGATTACGTTGGAATAGGTATTTTTAGAGTTAGTGTTACTGGAGCCTTTTTTGGGTTTTGGGAATTGGGGGCATTTTGCGTAATTGGCAATATGGCCATAGGTTTGGCAATTAATGCAGAACATCTGCTCAACGCGGTGAATTTCGCATTCTTTAGTCTGATGATTCAGACCTTATTTTAGACATCTGGGTTTGTGGTGACAATTTTCTGCTGTATGATTGAATTTGTTACATGAAAAGCATTGTGTGTGTGAGTAACTCCTTTACTCTCATATCCGTCAACTCTGACAGAGAGATAACATATTTTTTTTTTATTGAGGTCAAAAATTTTAGAGTTAACGAGGTTGCGGGGGAGCGTGACTAGGAAAATAGGGAGGGGTTGTTTAGTTATCCGTCCAGTTAGTTGAGAAACTTTGTCAATTGTAAATCCTAGGGTTTCGAGTTCATCGGGAATATTAGTTAGGGGAGTGTCACGAGGTAGGCCTTTTATCACGATTTTAATGGGCCTTTCGGCCTTAGGGGGATGACGTGGAATTCATAGTCTAATATTTCTAGAAGGTGAATTAATCTATGTTGTTGTTCCTGAGTATCAGTATATAATTTTAGGTATTCGCCAGTTAATTTTCCTCTGACGAAGGGCAACTTATCAGTTATTTCCTTCATTTGTTGGATATAATTTTTCTGTACTGCAAGCATAATTGGAGGCGGGAGATTTTTAAAGGTTTGCTGAAGGGGGTTGTTGGTGTCGTCATTTTTAGAGGCGTTTTCAGTGGAAATTTCAACCGATTCTTCATTTAAATTAAGAAATTTATTTTTGAGTTCTATGTTAAAATTAAGTTGAGTGGAGCAGTTTGCTAGTGTATTTACTTTATTGAGCGGTGGCGTAATAAAGCCATCGTCATTTTCTTTCCTTTTTTGAGAGATATTTTTAATAATTTCTGCTCCGTTATCATTAAAGTTTTCATTTTGGGAATTAGTTTCAGAGGGAGTTCCGTGGATAAGGCAGCCAAGAGCGTCGCATGGAGGAAGAGAGCTATACTCACTTACCGCTATGTTGTAGACTCTGGTGTATTCAAGCAGCTGGGTCTGGAGGGAGGCCACGACAGGGTCTTCCGTGTTGAATTTTCCGTAGGTTGTGAGCGATTTTAGAGTGGAGTTGAGTCCTTGGATGAGGAGAGTGAACTTTTGGATTTCATCAGCCAATTGCTGATGTCGTTGACAGGTAGCAGTTGGAGTGGCAGGCCTTGATGGTGATCTGGAGTCCGAGGGCATGTGGTAGTCAGTGTTCATTTCCATGGTCGTAAACGTGAAAGGTGGGCAAAAATCAATTGGATGTCGCTCTACACTAACAGCTCTGAAAAGAGCTGTAGAACGACTGGCTCAATTGCCTCCAAAAAGATCAATACGTATTCCGAATAGTCGCAAAAAAGAAGAGGAGCACGGAGCGTAAAGATGCCGCGACCGTACTCTATCAGTCTTCTCAAAAAAAAAAAAATACCTCGAACTTGAAAATGATTTTCTTATTTGAAATATTTCTTTTTTTAAAAAAAGTGGTAAAGAAAAAAATCAAAACTATATTGATTGCGGGTTTCTAAATCATAAATCTAGACCATGTAATCATTTAAAATGCTCTCTATGGGTTTTCAAGTATCGCAATGCTATTTTTCATGAAAAAAGCATAACAGATGCACGTTATTTACGAGTTTGCTAAATGAAAATGAAATATATGTGGCAGGGAAGGTAAAGACGCCAATAAGTTACTTTGCTACTTCAGTAAAAAGAGTAACATGTCTTTTTTTTCTCCCTACCGCTAACATGAAGTATAATAAAAAAATAGTGATGAATTTTTTTTATCTTTCTAGCATTTTATCCAATTTTCCGTCTGACTTTTTTTTATCTGTTAGTAATTTAGGTTTGGAAAGAAAACCCACTAATGAAAAGTATCTCTTTCTTCGCGGGGATTACAGCAAATTAAAATGTTTTTTGAGATGGTTATTGGATCTAAGATATCTAATAAGCGATTATAAGTTTTGATTTTGAATGAAGTTAGATCGCCAATTTGAAAATTGTTTTAAAAAATGTAAAGCTAATTTTGTGAAATTCTACGTTAATGGCGACAGTCTAGCTTTGGCCTCCCTAGAAGCTTTGCCCCCGCAGTGCGGGGGTGTACGTTACGCCACTGGCTGGACATCATGGCAATCTTTTGAAATTTATGTGGAGAAAGAAATAAAGATATAACCTTCAAAAAGTAATTCCCAAAACGAAGCCGAACAGCTTACCCCACCGGAGCAAAAGAAATAACCGTTTCCTCATAAACGGAATTTTTAAAGGAATAAAAACTTTCTGCTCATGCGCGAGAAATACTGTTGAAGAATAAACTGTTAAAATAAAAAAACAAAACAAATTACGAATGCGCTAACTTGCCGCGATATCGTTAAAATAAAAGAAATCCACTGCGCGTGCGCAAAATTTCGCCAAAAAACAACTTCTTGACTGGAAAACAAATTCAGAAGGGTTACCTGATTTCGCGAGAAAACACTAGCGCGATAAGAGCCCGATTCGACATGTGTAGTTCTGATTCTTGGATCTTGCTTGTAATATATTTCAGGTATTGCATAAGGCAACGGCAATTGAATTACCCAAGACTAAGGTAAATGGAAGACATGTTCCCAATGGTAGGAACTTTATTTAAGGCTATTAGAATCATCTTTAGAAATGGTTAGAAAAAGTAATACTTATTTAAAATTTTCTATTTTAAAAAGTGGTAAATGCAAATATGAAAATGAAATAGGAAATGAAATGTTTTTTTCTTATACTTAACAATTTATCTACGAAAGAATTCCTTTTAATTCCTTCAGGAACTGTCAGATTAATTTTTTTTTAATTATAATAAAAAGCAAGTGGTATTCATAAGAGTTCTTTATTAGTATATACAGAAACTTCAGCAAGACATTTGTTTTTTGAAATGTCTCAGTAAAAAAATTAATTCTTAGGTATCGTTCTATATGTACATAGATAAGATTTTTTTTCATAAATGTTAACTTATTGTAATAATTTGTATTTAAAATTAAATTATTTTTGGTCCATGAATAGTAAATTTCGAAAATTAAACAAGTTCTTTGCCATTTGAAATTATAAAATGTATGTATAGGAGTCAGTTTGTTAGAATATTACTTAAACTGTATTATAATTTCAGTCAGCAAAATAAAAATTTAAATGTCAATGAAGAGAATAACTGCCACCAGGATCGAAGTAACCGATAACATTTTAGACATAGAACTATTGGCACAGTCTTTTTTTTCAATGTGTTGATTATATCTCTATCTAAAAACTACTGCGATATGCAAAAATGAAGACTGCTCCATTTCACTCTTAATACCCTTGGAATTTCAACAAATCATTTTTTTTTATATTTATTGGCCTTAAAATTTTGTAATTTTAATGTACGACTATATCAATTCTTCCTCCAACATAAAACAAAATTTTGTACTCGGAAATAGCTTATCATAATTGAAGAGAACACTAAAACACGTAAGTGCTAATCTTATCCCCTTTATCCCAGCGTCCTATTTAGAAGATGGGTCAGATTTCTTATATAAAATATAAAAAAATTCTAAAATTTTAATATATTTAGTTTGCTTAGGTTTAACTTATTTAAGAAAATATAATTCTACTCAAATTTGAGCAAAACAAATCATTTGGGTACCATGGGTAAAACGGGTTAACTTACATATCAAACTATTAATTCATTTTGTTATACTTAATAGACTATAATGTAAATAATTTGTATACGCAGATGTCTTTCAAAACATTTTTTGGTTGTTTATAGTTTATTTTCTGCAATGTTTAGATTATATTTTAGTTGACTTTTAAAAGTCATATGGTTGCTTCAATATAGCGCTCTAAGAAACTACCAACGTTATCGCTGAAGGTCTGACAAATGCGTGTTTTAAAAACAGAATAAAAAATTAAACCGAAAACTGGATGCGTAGTTAAATAATTCAAAAGTTATACATTTGGATAGCTTGAAAAATATTCAAAGCTTTTTACAGGCAGTTTTTTTAAAAATGAACTGTGAAATATATTTCTAAGCAGGAAGAGCGATCACTGCGCCACCATTTGGCCTACTCTGTTTCTATGATGGTTATCCATTTTAATTATAACTGGACTTTTAATGCATACAATAGAACGTCTTTTATCCGAATCAATTGGGACCGGACACCTTTTGGATACACGATTCTTCAGATAACCGAACGCAATTCATGCTGTATAGGAAACCGGACACTATACGAATATTGAAAATCATCACTTACGAAAAACGCGCTTGAAGGAAAAGCAAAATAGGTGCAAAATGTCGCAATTTTACCTTTATTTTGGAAAAAAAACCACTTATTTTTCGCTGTCCCATTGTGCACCTACGTTTTTTCGCTGCAAGGTCTCTGATTCTTTTAGGGCAGCAGTAATTGAGTAGGGCAGCACTTTGATTATTGTTCGTACCACTCCATAGCTGTCTCTAACGCAGAAAACGCGTCAGCATTTGATGGACCCTTGCTACTTTCGTTGTTGTCCTCGTTTTCATCCGTTTTATCGTCGACAGGGTCGGATTCTTCTTGTACGGAAGTCGCAATCTCATCATCTCATTTAGTACTTTAAATTCACAGACTTCTGCATCGCATTCTTGAAATCCTAGGATCAGGGATTGCAATACCGGCATACCGGGATACCGAGTACCGGTATTTTAAGCCATTAGTACAAATTTGTAATACCGGTATTCACAAGTTTAAATAACGGCTTTTCGGTATTTACTAGAAATTTTTGAAACTGTCTCCACTATATGTTCAGGGGTCGCAAACGTAGCAAAATCTTACACCTTTTATTTTTGTCATTCCAACAGGCGAAATTATTTAGACTGTGAATATAAAGTTCCATCGTACAATCGAGATAGTGATAAAATATGTGAATCATCCAAGAAGGAGCACAAAAACTTGCCTATTACAGCTCAGAGGGATACTGCACTCACGTAGGATTCATAGTCTAATATTCGTATCTGTGAAAACAAGGTTGTATTTGTGAAGAAAGCACGAAATATTTCGATATTTTTTAAATTGATGAGTTTTTGTTATTCACAATTCATTTGCATATCGTACTTTAAGGTTGAAAATATTTTTCAGATTCATTATATATACTCATAAATAACAACCCATAATAATGAATAAAAATAACTAATTGCACAGGAGAATGAAAAAAAAAATTGAAATTTGATCAAGTTTACAGTAAATTTTCTTAAAATTGTTTACACACAAACCTATTTATATTCACAAGAATCAGGTACAGTTATCGAAGAGGATTTTGACGATACTAATGCCGATAGTGAAAAGGAATTGTCTCTTGAACCAAAATTAGATTTAGTAATAACTAAAAAAATTTCAACGAACCAATGTACAATACAGAAATCAGATATATCCAAAACCTTCCGACGAGAAATCGAATTATTTGAAGATGAGGGATTTAGAGGTAAATATAATACTTGGATACTTACACTTTCTTGTTATTAAATAAATAAGATGTTTCCTTTACTTTATTGTGATTCTTTATAAACTCTTATAATTTACATGTTACAAATTATTCTTTTTGATATTTACACTCTCTAATAAAATTAGCAAATAAAAGAACGAAACTCCTGAGTTTTCTTTCTAAAATTTCTACTACCGGTATTAAAACCGGTATCTCGGTATAAAAATCTAAAAAATACCGAAAATCGGTATTGAACTTTTGGTCCGATATTGCAATCTCTACCTGGGATAGATTGGACAAAGTCGATAATCTCCTTCTTGGGGTCGTCACTGATATCTTTTTTCGCCTTCTAATTAGACAAAAAAAAAAAAAAAATGGTTCGGATATTTGACGCTCTGGATAATAAACGTTAGGATAAACGACGTTCTACTGTACTGGTATTTTATACATTGTGTCGAGAGAGGTGTTAATTTGTAGGTAGATTCATAGAACGTTAATCGTAGGTGGAGTCTTACCATTTTAATAAATCATCATTTGTGTGAAAATATTGAACATAAACTTTCCGCAAAATGTCAGTGTAATGTGTTTTATCCTAAAATTGAAAGAAATTAAAAATAGAATTTCATTATATGATGGAATGTGTTTGATATACTGTTGATTTATTTGAACAATAAATGCACCTTCTTTAAATAAAAGTTTCAAAAAATAATGCGTCTGAAAATTATTTGGGGTTTTCCTTTTCAATTTACTACATTTTACAGAAAAATCAACAGGAAAGGGGTGAATATGTGCTTGTTCATAAAATTATTGTGTAACGAGAATGGTAAAAAGGACGGACAATAGTGCGCGCTCTTTTCGCCCAGTGAATACTCGCTTAACCAGTCAGCCTGCCATCTCCGAAGAAGAAGCGCGCGCAAACGTCTCCTTTTAGTTCTGATACTATTAACTGTTTGATATAATTGTATATGTGGTCTTTTTTTTTAATGTTGTTTAATTTGAATTTAGAAACCATAAAATAAAATTGAACTGATCTAACCGAAGTAATAATTCTTTGATCTCAGTTTTATAAGTAGCACCCAACGTAAAATTATCAAGTCAATTTCTGAACACCTTGCTCATAAAGAATTGTAAAGTAGTTTTTTTCTGAAGTGTAGCTGCCAACTTCGAAGAAATTTTGGATTGCATTCAAATCATTTCAATTTTGTTTACTGATTCATTTTGACTGTTGGATTTTTTTATAACGATTCGCGAAAGATCGCTCAGTTTCGTAACGCCGTATCTAAGTGCAGTTTTACAAGTGGTTTAACAAACTTAGTTTTATATTAAGGGACAAATATGGCCTTTCTCTCAAAAAGCAAGAAAATAGACCTTTATAAATTAGCAAGTGAGGAACGAGTCTCTGTAACTTTAGATGATAAAATCATTGACTTGCGCGAAAAAATCACTACGTGTACATTCTTTAAGAATAATGAGCAGTTTGAAATGATGGATAGCATTGTTGCAGAACGTAAATCACTTGAAGTTGAAGCCATAAAGGAAATAGAACTGGAGGATCTGTGCCTAGCTGAGCAGAGAGCATTTGAACTTGAAAAGCTTAAATTACAAGCAAAAAATCTTCCAGCGTTCGAAGGTAATCCCCCTCAAATGGATTCTAGTCACATGAGGCTGGATTTGAAAAC
>BMAU01009748.1:0-10848 GCA_019973935.1 Trichonephila clavipes | reverse complement strand
AAACTGTGGGGCGCCGCCCCCGGGGGCTGGTAACCATGCAAGGGGGCGCGAGCATATTGAGAAAATAAAAGGTTTAAAAAAATAATTTTTGGAATGAAGTAAACAAAATGCTTTCTGACACAATAAAAAATACACATTTACACACTGATATAATTTATTTTTATCATCTGGTGATCATCAAAATAAAAAGATTCCACTTCAAACGCTCATTAGCCATCTTTTGATCCTACTCATAACCAAATTAAAAAGAATATTTTGTTTGCTTTGCAGTCCATATGAGAACGATGAGAGATTTTTTTTTTTCACGTTTTCTTTTAACGATATCAAACTATGAGAGATTTTTATTACGTTTCTTTTAACCTAAAATATTACTTTAGCTGACCTTCGAACTTACTGGTATGGTTATCTCCGTCTTTTTTTAGGGAAGTTGTAAATATATATAACATATTTCTGTTTCATCTTTTTCCATGTGAAAGAGTTTTATGATATATGGATAAGCATGAGTATTCTGAAACATATAATGCATAATGCAAAACGTTTTACCCAATTATTTTTTAGAACATGCTTCACTTTCCCCATGAGCAATTTTGTAGTTTTGATTGATGTGTTGTACGACATATGGCTTATAAGTGTAAAAAACAGAACATTAAAAAAATGGGCATCTGTGATCCCTATTAAAGGAAGTTGAAACTGATGAAGCAATTGAAGAACCTACTGAAATAATGCATATTAATCAATATAGCGAAAGTAAATATCAGAAAAGCGTTAGACTTGAAACGTTTGAGTTGATTTGAAATTTTCAAATGCTGCCTTAAGATTCCTATGAAGAAAACTATGAAGCCATAATGTAGCACTTCGCCTTGTCAAAAAGACACAAGGAAGAAAAAGTCCAAATGCTACTTGTAGATCATCAAACAACAACAAAACTACAAAAACGTGAACAAAAATATGACAGTTTAGCTGGAAAATAACGTTCCTGTGTTGTTAGCGAAAAGTGTCAATTTATGTGCTTTTAATAAGGACACGCACATTTGGAACATTTTCTTTAGTTTTATTGAGTTTTCTCAAATTTTCTAAGAAAAAATTGAAAGTCCTTGAAAGTAGGTAAGTATAATTCCTCTTAGTTAAATTATTCACTGGAATTGTGATTTTTATCGTGTATAGTAAAAATAAC
The DNA here is from genome assembly GCA_019973935.1 of Trichonephila clavipes. NCBI lineage: Eukaryota > Metazoa > Arthropoda > Arachnida > Araneae > Nephilidae > Trichonephila > Trichonephila clavipes. The sequence goes on along the minus strand of BMAU01009748.1, from coordinate 9,674 downwards.
TATAAAATAAATTATAGTTTTAAAACAAACTAAAAAAACACGCTTTTATAGTGAATCGAACTAAAAAAAGTAAAAAAAAAAAAATATTACTTAAAAGTAACACATACAAAATTTAATACTTATCTTGTTAATTTGTACAGTTTATAATTATGATCGTATTGTAGCTTTAGCGCCAAAGTGCATTATTATTGCATTCAATACATTATTTTTTAGGGAGGTGCGATAAAAATTACGATTGAAATTGGGTCGCCAGTAGTGAAAGTTTGAGAACCACTGGTGTAATTAACTAAATTATACAATAACTTCCAATAAAAAGTACACCTCAATGAGGATGATTTTTTTTTTCACATTTCAGAGAGCTTATAATAATCGCCGGTATCTTGAGCTTTAATTCCAGTGGTGAGTTTCAAACAAACACTTCAAAATATTAACGAGTAAAGTTTAATAATGTTGTATTAAACTTTTATCAGACTTAATTATAGCTTCAGAGATTGTGTGCTATTAAAATAAAATTATATGTGTAATAGGAATTTCAGACTTAAATTAATATTTATGATGATAAAAAATAAATATTTTTAAGTTTAATTTTAGTAAAATTTAATATCTAAAAGCGGTATATGATATTTGGTTCATTGTTAATTAAAATCGAATGCATCTTCATATTAACTTATGAGTTTAATATTTAGTTATTTCTTAATGTATTGAAAATCAACAGAATCGTATTTGTGTTCCTTAACACAAACATAATTAAAATATAATGAATCTGTTTAGTAATACATATAAAAAATATATTAAACTTCATTTTTTTCTTCATTTAAAATTGAAGATTATAAAGATAATATTTTGCTTTTTTTATTAAAAATAATAAGTACATTTTCCATGAGAAACCCTGTTTGTGTAATCAATATAAATATGAACTCTTATTTTTTGTCGTGTAAGATACCAAGGCAGGATTTCACGGACCAAGAGTTTCATAAAAAAGAAATTTAAAGTGTTTGTGAGGAAAAAAATGTTAATTTTTATTTATAATGGCGATTGATCATTAGATTTTGAAATTCCAGTTCTTATAGTTCAAAACAAAACCATTGTGTAATATTATTTGCGTATGAATTGCATGAATTATACGCACAAATTAATCACAAAATTAATTTTTTAAATTTAAATTAAGTAATTCAAATTTGTATATTGATGTTTTAGTAAATAGCTTATTTGAACTATCTTATATGTTGGATGGATGTAAGAATTTTTATTGCTTATAATATGAATCATGTTATGTGTTAATATAATTTAATTAGTTAAAAAAGTTCATATATTCTTGCATCATACCTTTTCCAACATTAATCAGTTTTTATATATAACTAGCTGGTATATCGTTCTTCGCACGGGTGAATCGAAAAATTAAACAATACAGATCGAAGGATAAAGAAGTTTTAATGAGTTAATTTTACGAATTGCAAATTAAACAAACAAACAAAAAACTTTTTGCATATCTTAGCTGAAAAAAAAATCATATTTGTTAAATTTTATGTCTGTAGAGATGTAATAGCTGATAAAAAAGATTTTCTTTTATTTATTGCGCCCCGTAATTCCCCTCGTGGGTCGATTTTGAAAAACCTTCCCTAAGCTTGATCTCTGCTCAGAAAAGTAACATATTGTTACAAATTCTGTGTAATGAATGCTTAAAATAGTAAATAATTTATATCTGGGTATGTAGTACGCTAATATTACTTTCTGTTGTATTTATTTTATGTTAAAATTGTAATATTCGAAAGCAACGCCGTTCCGTAAAATATAATGTCAATTCAATGGAAACAGCGAAATGTTTGCGATAGAGCCAAGTTGGCATAATTTTGGCGACTCTGTTGGCAACTTGGGGATTGATTGAACGAGGAAGAAGTTAATATGCTGTAGTGCCACCTAGTGGGGAGCTGCAACAAAGAGGATAACACAAAACCTTCTCCACAAAAATATATATAGACATGCCAGTTTTCATAGTGATCGGTTGAATGGTGTTGGAGTGAAGCGAGGCCATATATACACACATCCATATATATAGATCAAATATATCATGTATAATGATATTTATGTGGGAGTCCGAATAAATCTTTGAATAAAAATCAGACTCTTCAGAAGGCCTGCTTTGAGTGCCATTACCATCATATAAGGAACAAAGATTTTAATTGAGTCACTTTGATCCACACTTACATCTCTCCATTGAAGTGTTATGTCCATATCTGTGTATTGCTTATGATTCAAAAATATATGTCCGCAGTAATGATTAAAGACAAAAACAAAAAAAAAAAACACATAAACTATATACAAAAATAGATGCGAGTAAAGTAACGAAGGATGTTTTGACCTTGTGTATTTTGAAGCTTTAATGATTGAAAATCTTCCTTTCTATATGAATCGTATATATTTAAGTTTTATACTCTGGATCAGCATTACTTCGCTAAATTATTTAATATGATTTGATGGTTTGTTGTAACACGTTGTAATGAGAAGAATTTATTTTTAAGTTCCAGTGGTGCTGTGAATCTTGTTGTAAAAGACTCTTGCTATTCTATTCTTTTATTTTGAGTTGCTAGAATGGTGCTGATAAGAAATGACTTGTACCTTATCCCTGTTCTTACTTCTTGATTTTGATTCATTAGCCAGATTAGGAAAATGTTTTCTGTTCTGTTGCGTTACGCAACTTGTGAAATGTATTTCATCAAGAAGCAATCAAAAACCGAGACACAATATCTTCCACCTTTCATATTAGAAAAGATTATTGATTTAGCATTTTATCTTTACAGAAGTTAATGTATTTCAAGTCCACCAGAGTCAAACTTTTCGCTATTGCAATGACACTAGAAACTTCGTTTGGTGCTTCTTGTAAAGGTTTTGGTTGTAGTTTCTGATATAAGTTTTATTGTCTTGTGTGAATTTCGGAACGGCTTGACTGTTTTTATTCTGATCTCTATGGTTTTAAATGCATGCAGATGGGGTAAATGTTTTATAGAAGTGTTTCATTCGGATTCATAAGAGGAAAATCCTTCCCACAGAAAGGATTGTTGGTATAAGCGTAGGCAAATGGATTGTTGACGAGTCGGGGTGCCTGAAGAATGTCAATTGACTCGTAACATATAATTTCAAATTGCTGGAGATTGCAATTGCAACTTATTCCAGACTTTTTGTTTTTCTTCAAATTACCATCAGTTGTTTTCATATACAGTTCTCTTAAAATTATATTGAGAACAATTGCAAAAAGTATAAAAGCAATTCCCGGTGAAGAACTGTTCAATCATGGAAAAGCAAGGCAGCAAAATAGCCAAACACGCAAAAGTGATTGGAAAGGTCATTCTTGACGAGATTTTCAAGATTTTTCTCTCAGGTTTTTTTAATACTTCAATTCGCAAGACACGAACTCACAATGAATAAATAAATAATAGATAATAAAATAGATATAAATATGCCTTTGTTGCTTATTTTTGCACCATTATTGGTCTACAACAGAGGTTATTTTATTTTCAAATATATTTATAGAAAAGTTGTTCTATTGTTGTACAGTTCTACGGAAACAATTGCGTTTTCCAATTGTTTTATCTAATTCTATTATTTCAAAAGGTGATCAAATATTTCTTATCCATATGAGTTTCTATAAAGAAATTAAACTACATGAAACGTTTATTTTTTTTTAATATGATTATGTTATAACTTTTATATAAGACAACCTTATAAAAAAGACAAAAATATGATTCATAGAATATTGAAAAATATCACTTTCTCTGACTTTTTAAAAAGGAAATAGTCACAGGAATTCATATTGCTCTTAAATATTAAAAAAATTTTTTTTATTTTATTGAGACAAAGTTTAAAATTTTGAAAAATGCTCCTTCTATAATTCTCCGATCAATAAATCTAAATGTAAATTTTACAAAACTTTATAAATATGTAGAAAATAACACAAATATTGTATTATGAAGACACACTCTGTAAAAAATTGAAAACACCATTTATCACATAAAAGATTCGACAAATATTTAATGCTTTTTATCCTTTACAATTTATTAAATATTAAGCGAAAGAATTATGAGGCGTTAAGAGCTAGATGACGGTTTTCCGCAGGTGTTGTAACTACGGTGAACTAGAATGTGGTTTCCAAGCTTACTGGACCCATTCTAAACCAAAGATTTGGCCATGGGGATCCGCTATAGTAAAATAACTTTATTTTAATGTAAAATTCTATATATTTCAAATTTAACTTTGATCTTTTGAAAATGATAATTGAAAATGGGAAAATGATATCGGTAAATATTATATATATGTTTTGTAAATATTAACTTTAACAAAAGTGTAATTTGGGTTAGTAAGTTATGAGCAAGAAGACCGTAATGAACTAAATTCATGATGGTCACATGATAACGGCAATCACGTGTTCCCCATTGATTAAAAATAGACGTACTAGTTCTTCAACTTGTAAAGTTTAAATAACATTTAAAATTTGATGTTTGGGTAAAGAGTTCACACGTGTTAAAATTCTCCAAACAGTTTTCAAAATTAAAAAAGAAATGCTTACATTACACGAATACTTTTAAATTAAGTGCATTTTGTTTAACTATGTGCATTATTATATCGTTGACAAATATATACTTTCTAAAAGAAGGTTCCTGCAAGTTGGCAACAGTGAAGCTCATGAACTAATTGGCTGGAAACGCGTGATTATATTTATGATATAATTATGACGTCGCATTAATTTATGAACTGATTGGCCGAATACACGTGGCTCACTTATCATGTGACTATTTGCCTTTTTTAATATTAGAATGTAAGCAAGAGAGGCTTAGTGAAGACGAAAGAAAATCGAAACTTACCCCAAAACTAAAAAAAAAGGCATAAAAGTAAATATTTTGTGTTTGTGTTGAAAAGAAATTTTAATACAGTATTAAAATAAAAACTAAAAATGACCTTCAATATTTTGAGCAATTTTACTCTGTGACGTCTTACGCGTCTTTTCTTTAACAAGTCATTTGGGTTCTTTGGGCCAGAATTAATGGCAACTCTTTTCCAACCAAATCCGAGAAACGAGAAGTGAAGAGATGCAAATAATATAGGATAAATATAGGATCTTAGAGTAAGCGTAATGGCAATGATGGCAATGTAATGGTAGTGTAAAGGAATGTTCGACAATTAAAGTGCGTTGTGGTAGTGGATGATTATTGAAGTTCGTCGTTCAAAGATTCAAGTTCTACGTGTTGTGGATAAACATATTGGTGATCGATTAGAAGTTAACGTAAAGCTAAATACCATTGTAGATAAAGACAAGTTTATTACAGAATAATATAAGGTAGGATTGATTACTTATTATTATTATATTTGAAGATTAGGCGGTTCAATTATTGAGATAGGTCTGAATTATATTGTGTGTTGCGTATTGCGTCATCGTAGATTCTCTCATTAATTTATAATATTATATTTGTTCAAAGTTTAAGTTGAATATCTTAATAAAGTCATATTAAGATAATGTTTGATTCTAGTTCTTACGATAACCCTACACCTCTAGCTCACGCTGATTTTTCCACTATCTTCATGTTGCGACCCGCGTGAAATACCTGTCATGTGTATGCAGCCTGGCGAGAAAAAATGTTGAGTACCCCTGATCTAACACAAATCAGCCAAAAAACTGAGTTATATTGAGATTATTAATAAATTTGCTGCAAAACATGTAAAAAAATGAAACAAGAATTATGTTTTGTAACTTTTTCTGTGAAGCGCATACAAAATTATATTTTATTAGTACATGAAACAATAATTCTTGTTTTTTGATTTAATAGCATTTTATGCCTGATTGAAATGCTAACTTCAGAAAACGAGCTTTCTAATTATTTTCATGCTCTCCTTGCTGTTCTAATTAGTGTCATACAATAAATAGTAAAATGCTAAATAAAATTGTTTTATAATGTGAAACATTCCCTACTTTTGTTCAAGCTCACCTAGTATATACAAGCAATACATAAAAATTAATAATAGCAGCAAAATTTAAAGGTATCTGATTACGTTCGGAACCATGATTTTAAAAAAGTGCATAAATGGATAATTTTCATGATATTTAGTGTGTCATTTAGATTAGAATACATGCACGAAATTGTTTTAAGGACATTTTGACAAAAAATTATTTAAATACAATATTTTGGCAAAAAATTAACTTAGAATAATCTTTTTTCCAAATGTTCTGTTTTTGTGAAAAATGGTTCTATTATAATAATATTTTGCCTGTATATAGCTCAGACTTCTCTACAGAGGCTCAACTAGAATTTAAAAAAAATTCACATTATTTTCAGAGTTACCCTTAATTGAAATAATTATTCAAGTTTTTTTCTTAAAATTGCTCCCCTCTGTTGTCGTAAAATATGGATAAATCCTCTTCTAAGTTATATATTTCTAAAATTCTAGTTGAGCCTCTGTAGAAAGGTCTGAGCTATATACAGGTAAATAGAAGCATTTTTCACAAAAGGAGAACATTTTGAGAATTGGTCATTCTATGTTCATTTTTAGTCAAAATATAGTACTTAAATAATTTTTTATTGTACTACTATTCTTAAAATAATTTTATATACATTTTCTTATCTAAGTGACACTAAATATCATAAATATTATCCATTTATACGCTTTTGCAAAATCAAGGTTCCGAACGTAGTCGGATACCTTAAGCTTTTGTGTTTAAGTTTTGAAATTAAAATTGTATTTATATTTTTGTTTAAAAAATATACAAAAATGGAATAAGCATTTTTAATTACAGCAGTTTATGCATTATACAATTTTCATGGAATGTTTCAAATTGTTTTCTTTATGCAAATCAAATTCGGTTTCACCAACTTAGTCTTTTTACATATATTTATCTCGAAGCAAAAAATATGCTTTTGAATTTTCTGTGCTTCAATCTTATTTTGACACATCTGGAACTCAGGCCACACATGTGCATACTTGAAGAATATAGTCTAATTCATAATTACACTATAACTCAGGGCTTCTGTTTGTGTCCTAATATTCAATCATAATTTTCATCACGTCCACCTCCATACAAAACCATTGCATTTAATTCAATAAGACTTTACTTTGACGCTAAAGCTACAATACGATTTTAACCTCTTAAGTGCCACTGGCATATATAAACGTCTATCTAAGCGAAAGTGTTAATTGTCCAGACGTATATATACGTCTTTCCGAAGTACGAACTTTTCTGTGCACTGCTATCCATAAAATTATTCCTAAGGCTTCTGAATGAAAAAAAAGGACCTTGACAGTGTTTGTAAAGGATTTACTTTTTTCAGAGGATTGGCTTATTTTATCCTTTTACGGTGGCATTGAGGAGTGAATCGCGTAACTTTTAATTCGCAGTTAAGGGGTTAATTATCAAGATAATTGTTACAAATTATCTTGATAAGGGTTAATTTTTGTATATAATTTTATATATGACAAGCCCATGGGGTCATTGGTAATTGTTAATGTTGTTCTTAACTTAGTATTGTTAAATTAATCATAAAATACATCGTGCAGTACTGATACTTTTATAAGTGTATTATATCAGTGTAAATGTTTGTTTTATTTTTTTATTATGTCAGAATGTATTTTATTTGTTTACTTTCAGTAAATTAATAATTTTTAAAAAAATCTTCTGTTTTCGATCTTTTAATATGCTTGCCTCGTAGAGTTATCACGCCCCCTAGGGAGGCGCGCTCCACAGTTTGAGAAACGCTACTATAAGTGCATAAGTCAATTTCGAAGAAAAAAATTTTACTCTCTCTATTAAAAAAAAATTTCATGCTTTTCATGTTTTCTTCTCTTCTGCAGTTTTCAATATTTTTGTTCGATTCAATATGAGCGAATTTATCCATTATATACACTGTTGGCCACCGTAAATGAAACACTCTGAAGGAAGCATGCAAATAACATGAAATCTACAACATGCATTAGCGGAGGTGAGATATGCAAATAATTTGAATTTCAGCGCAGACACACATCACGCGCGCCTGTGGCGCCACCTCAAAGCGCTATTTAAGGCTTGGAGAATTCGACGATTTCAAGTTCGGCAATTGTGTTTTTCTTGTGGGTTTTTCAAAAAATGATCAGTTATGTCTCGTAGAAAACAGTGATCAACTTTTGATCAAGTATCCGAGTTCAACAGAGGAAGGATAGTAGCCTACCGAGATCGTAGAAGTTCTTTCAGTTAATTCGGTAGTCGTGTTGGACGAAACCAAACAACTGTAATGCGGATATGTAACCGATGGATGCAGGAGGGTACGACGGACCAACGTGATCGATCGCATCCACCTCAGTGTACTACTTCACGTGAGGACAGGCAAATTGTGCGGATGACAGTGACAGATCGCTCAGTCCCATCACGAACCATAGCACAGGATATTGAGTCCGTAACGTATCATTCAGTGTCCACGCGTACCATTCGACGCCGTTTACAGCAGAGTAGTCTGTACGCAAGACGTCGTCCATTGCTTGGTCTACCTTTGACGCAGAACCACAGACGTCTCCACCACCAATGGTGCAAGGAAAGAAGGATGTGGGCGGTATAATGGAAAGAAGTTGTCTTTACGCATGTGTCTGCAACACCCCGATGGTCGTATTCGAGTCTGGAGACACCGTGGAGAGAGGATGCTGAACAACTGCGTTATGCACCGCCCCACTGGTCCTGCATCGGGTATTATGGTATGAGGCGGTATTGGATATCACTCTCGCACTCCTCTAGTACGCATTACCGGTACTTTAAACAGCCATCGCTACATCTCCGAGGTGTTGGAGCCAGTTGTCCTTCCTTACCTTCAGGGCTTGGCCACAGCCATATTTCAACAGGATAATGCGCGACCACACGTGGCACGCATTGTCCAAAGGTTCTTCGTCAATCACCAGATTGAATTGCTTCCCTAGCTGGCTCGCTCTCCGGATTTTTTGACGATAGAAAACATGTGGTCCATGGTTGCTCAAAGACTGACCCAGATTACACCCCCAGCTGCCACACCAGATCAATTTTGGCAACGTGTGGAAGTTGATTGGTCTGCTGTACCCCGAGAACGCATCCAAAGTATCTTTGAATCAATGCCGAGGCGTGTGGCAGTGGTGATTTCTAACAATGGCGGCTACTCTGGCTACTGATTCTGGCAGGAACCCCACTTCACAGAAGTCTATAAATTTAATCATTTGATACTTGGTCAACATGTTATCTACAAAATAAATTTTGTTGTGCTATCTCTTGTCTTACTTGGTGTTGCATTTACGGTGGCCAGCAGTGTATATACTAATTTTTATCACACACTTTAAATTATTCATAATGTTAAATGTTTTTTTAAATAAAACTATTTGAAGAAACTAATGTAGATATGCAATATTTATTAAATACTATTTTAATTTGTTTTACTTTTAGATAATTGAAATAGTTTAGAAATGTAATTTGGAGGTTTTTTTACTTACACAAGCACAAACTAGAAAATTTGCTTTTCAATCTAGTAATTTTAATGAGCCTTTTATGAGAAATTTCAACTGCAAAGTATTCCTTTTAATATTGTAATTCAGTGTTTCTCAAACTGTTGGGCGCGCCCCCGGGGGGCGGTAACCATGCAAGGGGGCGCGAGCATATTGAAAATAAAAGGTTTAAAAAATAATTTTTTGGAATGAAGTAAACA